>JAPYZJ010001143.1:0-37614 GCA_030522765.1 Ophioninae sp. B BG-2022a | reverse complement strand
TGAAAACACAGAAGCAACTTTTTTTTTAATCCCACAGAAGTCACAATTATGTGTAGTTCAAAAACCAAAAAAACAGAAAAACGTCGTTTTATTGTAGGTATAAAAGAAGAATGACCCATAGTTTATTCACTTTGTCTCCGAATCACCTTTTCTATGAGCTACACGCGCGAGTTTCATTCGAAAGCTTGCGCATCGAGTACACGCCATCATATAATTTACCTCGCGTATACATTTAAATATACACGAACCAAAGAGAAACGAAGTAAAGCTGCGTGTTAATATTGGGTGCAAAGGGAGCTTTGGCAAAAGCTAAAACGATTAATATTATTATAGAACGTGTAATTGCTAGTACGCGCGGGGACTATTAGCGCACAATAAAGGAACGATGGAAAGAGGAAACAGTGGGGATAGGGCACGAGTGGTGGAACATAGCCAAGTGAGATAACGAAGAGAGGCATGGAGAAATAAGCTCCATGGCGTTATCAGAAACGTCTCCCTTTCTACCTTGCCTCTCTCCCTCGTTCTACATCTCTGTATCTCTTTTTCCATTGCCCCATTTTCCTCGCTTTGAACCCCTTTTTCGAAACCTCCATAAACATTTCACGCTACGCGTACCCCTGTGGAACGTTGCATAACGGGTCAAAAAAAGTAATATTTGAGCCAACAATGCACCCTCGAAGACCTCGATGCATATCTCAAGTCTTAAATCTACGGGTAAATTGCAATGGTGGGGCGCGGCAACGAGAAAGCCAATGTTAGCCTTTTCCCTCCCGTTCCTCGGATATATTAAATCCGATATATATATACTAGCTGTGCCCTGCAACGCTTCGCTGTGGTCGCATGAGTGAGAAATGAACAACAAAATACAGCATACGTTTCATTTAAGTTTAATTTTTCAATACTTGTGGGTGAACAATATTTTTGTTTGGGTTTGTTTTGTTGTATGATGGCCCGAACAAACCCAAACAAATATATCTTATATAATAAATATGTTAATTCGACATAAATCTACTCAATTAAATCAACACATTCGTTTCGATTTAATTAAACATATTTAAACAGCTTTTTACTTCGCTCGATCGCGAAGAATCACGCGGTTCTTTTGAAGCCTGCGCATATATTCGCGTCAACGTAGCGCATCGGACTTGATACAGCAGTGGAAACATATTCAACGCGAGACATCAGAAATTGTCGGCAGAAAAGCCCGACGAGAATGCGCGACGTGCCGTCGTGTGCCACTTTAGGAGTAAAGGATGTGCGAAAAGTCGAGCAGGCGTATAACGAATAGCCCCCAGGATACGTGTTGTCATGCAACCTCTGGTGAAAAGGACCAGAGAGGAATATAAAGTCGATCTCCAGCTCGTATCTCGCGTACGTGTGTTCATATATATATACATATATGTATATATGCATAAATACATGTACCACATATGCGCCATGTATATGTTGAGAGCAACGACTCTTCGCGAACGAAAGGGCGCAATTCGAATTGAATTATGCAGGTACGTCGGGTGGGTTAGGCGTTTTTTATTCGTGGACAGTTTATTTGTCCGCGTATGCGTATATTCGTGTGCACACAAGAGATAACTGCGATAAAATTGTTTGCTCAAATTACTAAACGCAGCACGGATGCGTCTGGATGTACACGCCTGAGTTGCGTTCCCGTCGCACAATATATTTTCAGCGGCGAAACTTGCCCGCAATCTCAATTGCGCGTGTTTATGTACAGGGGAAAAGATGCTTTCGACGTCATTGTACTTTGGGGACTATGATCCTCGCAGTGGCATTGCTACTCTCAACCAGGAACCACATTGGTCAAAATAAACTCGAAGCAAATTAAAGTATTCTTGCATGAAGACCTATTTTGCCCACGGAACGAAGTAGGGTAGGGGGGATAGTGGGGCCACGGGCATAGCAGGGCGAGCCTTACGCAGCTCGAAACGAACGCTTTGCAAACTGTCAAATGGCTCGCTATGATTGCTTATTAGTTGCCACGTGACACCCATACGTGAGCCACGCCATTTCGGTACGCATTTGTGTGATGTAAACAAAAATATCAAAACCAGTGTTTTTCTTAAAAAAATTAGTGAAATTGAACAGCAATCCTTTCTAAGACGAAATTGTGTACTGTGGTGTATTATAGTTTGTTATGAATCAGTTCCCTTCCAGATATCTCAAACAACAAGCATAAGGTCATCGAATCAAAGGTAAAATACTGTCCGTTTGTGTTTAATTTTGAACGAGCCCCATAGGAGACTCCACTTTACCCCTATGCACGGGGCATAGCGGGTCAAATGTCGTTTTTCATTTAAGTATTTACATCTCGTAGATTAATTACGTTATCAACATAAATGTATCCATAGGCATTCGCAATGAATTAAGCTTTGGTTCCAAGTTAAAATTTTTAATTAAATCACATTATTTTAGTTTTTAGGAATGTTTAAACGTTAAGTACCCTACTATGCCCTCTCCTCCCCTATTCGTTTCTGAAGTCAAAACCAGTTTGGTAAGATTTGGAAGATTTGGAATTTGAAAGAAAGTAAGCTGGGATAGCTGATAGTCAACGTTACGTAGGTAAAAATAAAAGCTTCGAACTTTTCCGTCTCCAGAATAGTTGCACACGTGACGTTCCATCGCCAACGCAAAGATGTTTACTGCAGGCATCTTTTGCTCCGCAGCTATACAGCAGCTGAGATTTCGGTCCGCACGAGTTATGTGTTGGGTTATACGTGTATATCTCCGCTAAGCAAACGTAGCCAAGACCGGACCATAACTTTTGACCCGTACCGTATCGCCGCAGGAGTTCTCGCAAATTTGTCAGCAACTGCGTCCGTCCGGAAGGTTTACAGCACTGTTTTTTTTTTTGTTTCTCAGGATTTTTTACTACCCAGGTACAGAATTGTGTCGCAAAGAACATGATTTAGGATGAACGTCTCGGTCGTTGTGAACACAGATGTACCTAACTGATCGGACCAAGAGTGGTCTTGGCCCAATATTCCCAATATTTGTTTACCCATCAACCTCCATCGTTTCCGTAGACAGAGATCCATTCGAAACACTTTTGTGGCAAGTATACGATGTCTTTGTACTCCCCGAACCACCTCGGATCGAAGACCCATCAATTCGAGAAACTCGAGAGGGATCTATACCAGGCGAAGAGTAGAATCGTTGTCCGATACACGTTTCTCGATATACAGTATCGACTATAGTCGGGAGCCCTACGTAGGGACACTTTATTGGATTCCGCGATTGGTTTGGGGTAGCCATCGGATCAAGAATTCATGAATATTCCTTGACCGGAAGTGCTTTCTCTATCCTTTTCTCTATCTAGCCCTGGCCTCTCTTGCTTAACCATTGATTGCTCCGGGATCCGAGCTCGTGGCTTACGTTTCCGATTAGTTCGTAGGCTCGTGTATCTGTACGTATCTGTCCACGGGTAACTCTTAACCTGAGTGTATCGGGTCAATGTATATACTTGGATTTTACGTATCTGTGTCGTAGGTTGTACCTCACCGTCGACAAACGTTGCGAAGAAGGTTTGCCGGAGTACAGGTCTCGTGATCACATACAGGACTATTTGTAAACGTATATTCGGTGTACAAAGTGTACACCGAATCCTCCAACGTTGCAATATAAACCTCTAGTGTATGCGAGGGAGTTCGACGTATTGCAACCTCCGTTTAGTATATTTGAAGCGTTGAGTACCGTCGCGACTGTCGGCAACTCTACATTCAACGACCGTTGCAACATCCGGTCTCATTTGCGTATAGGTCTACTAACGAGTTAGGCATTCGGCTATCCGTTCTTGATCTCCCTCTCTTCTTGTTTTCTCCTCTCGATCTCTCTTTGACATCTCTCTCTCTCTCTTTTTCCCTTGCTATCCATCTCTCTTCTACTTTTGTTAGTTTAATGTTATTCACGATCGCTGCCGCCTACAACTCTTCCTGTCTTTCTGTCTCATTTTGGAGTTTGACATCACTCATGTTCGTCGCTTCTGGGACCTCTGATGTACATCCACTCATATCCTCGCTTAATCTTCCAAAACCCACGTTTGCCTTCTCCACTTCTGACAACATCAAATCCAAAAATAAATAAATTGATTCGTGTCTATTTCCTTCGTTACAGAATTCAGTCAAAAGTTTTTTTACTTTCCTTCGTGATAACTCGATTATTCAAGCATGATGAATCGCCCGCAGTATAAGGGTTCGAACAAGATACTTCAGGAATTCGCTGAGTGATGAATTACTTTTCCTCGGGTCTTTAACTCTCAGCATTGATTCATTGTTCCGCTTCCTCCGGGGGAAAGTGCATATCGAATTTTAGATTTAGATTATAGGGATAAAGATTTTTTGGTAGAATCTTCGAAAATATAATTAGTGTCTTCGGTAAGTGCAAAAAGTACGTATTTACTTACCATAAACACCCTTGAAGTGTGTAAAATAATCTACCTGTATTTCTTGACTCGAAATATTGATCTCAAAGCGCGAAGCTTGATCAGGGTGGCTTTAAGACCCAAATGGGAATACCGTAATACAGCACATTCAATTAGTACCGGATGTCCATCAGCTCAATCCAACGGTAGTACAGGAGTAATATACGGTACCTTAATCACGCCCAAGTAAGGTACCCAATATATCGTTGTAATATGCAACCCATTGCTGCCGCGTAGTTGCACCCCTGATCGGTGCGGAATGTCCACCGGATCATAGCCGCCATATTACAGCACGCTTGATCTGTCCCGAGCGTGGACGAAATCAGTGGAACCGTAGTATGGTAGTAATAAAGCTTGTTTACTTCAGTTTCATCAGGGGTTTCGTAAGAAGCCTTTAGCCGATCCGGTGGACATACGGCGCGGATCAGGCGTGCCTTACTACGTCATTTTGGATGGCAGATGATGCGATCAATATTATATGTACTTATATATAATATACAGAATTTTGTATATATATTTAATACGTATTTTTTCTCCAGCATTCATTTTAACATTCCCATTCTGAAGCAGGAAAAAATACCAGGCCTAAAACGTGTAAAATAACGTATTTATAATACGGAATAATACACTTTATTAGCGGCAATTTCCGGTACCGTGATTTCGCAAAATTTGAAATTTGCGAGATTGAAAAATTCGAAAATAGTTGGAAAAGATACAATCTGGCTAACAAAGTATTTTTGATGTATGATAGCGTAGGATCATGCAGTTTTTGAGGTTATCGTGTTTCATTAATCCGTAGGATCTCTATTTCCGTTTTTCGTTGACTGAACGAAATCCCTGGGATAATCCTACTTTTGCCGTAGGATCGACGTTTATAATTCATTCGGTACACTGCCGTAGTAAAGTCTATTGGCGCGAGGTCACATCGGTCACCATGAACTTTCCGATATCGTGGCAAGCCCCGACTGAACGTTTCACAGGCCAGCGCACGAAATTCCTCTATCCTTTCCGCTCGCTTCCTTTCCACTTTGTTTTTCTTGCAAATTTTTCCGATTTTTTTTCTTTGCCAACTTCGAAGCTCTGGGATCAATTGGACAAAACCCCAATATTTTACTGAGGACAGGCAACGCGTTAGCCGTTCGGACATTTCAACCGCGACCATACCAAACGCTTTTTATTAATTGGCTCCTCTATCGTTTATTCTGCAAACCGCCCATCGAAACTTCCCCTTCCTCCACCCTTCGATTCGATTCCCCACTTCTTTTCGATCCTCCACTCTCGTTCGTGTGCTCGTGCAGCACGTATGGAAATTCTTTCCTTCCCTCTCATTGGCCAACGATCACAATGCCTCGCGTACCCTCTCCTATAGAAAAACGGAATGGCTATCGAATCGTTCGACTCCCGATACGAAATTGCTAAACTTGAGCGAGTTACGAAAAGGAATTTTGCAAAAATTTCCCTCTTAAATCACACGAAGTTTCGCAGTAAATTTTTCAATGTCGTTACCTCCACGAGGTTTCCGGATACCCTCGGTCGCGCTTGACGGCGACGACGTTCGAACTCGTTTCATCAAATTTTCCGTTGGTGAGAAAAATCAGCCTTGTTCGGAATATTATTATATAAGTATATATACATATATATTGTTTTTATTTTCTTCAGTTCCAACGTATATTGTATCAGTTTTTTACGACCCATACAATATTGAACCTCTTTTCCGAACACTTTCTACCTGCGCTTCGCTGACCGAACTTATCATTGTTATATATATATTTTTTTTACATTTCCGGTTTTCCTCGTACGTGTTCGTATTTTTAGAGTATCAAACGGGATCGAATTGGAGTCTACCGAAGTAAAGGAGGTTACCGAAATCATTTAATTTCAAGAAATGTTCCTTCGGATACAGACTTTTGCGATTTCATTCCTTTCGCTTTTTTATTTAAAATTCGCCGTTTCACTACGTTTGAAATTTGCAATTGAAAATACGAATTATTTTTACTACTGCTGTACTTACACCCGAGAGCTCAGATAAACTACGAAAACCTCGATGAAAACGTAAAAATATGTTTTCGCGATTTTCGTAGCCCAAACTCACCAAAAAAAAACTTCGAATTAAAAAGTGATACATTATTCTCGTTGTATCTCAACGATGCAAGTTTTAACATCATTCTACATCGCACTCGCTTTCACGTCGAAGTTTTTACCAGAAATAAAAAAAAATAATCAACGTACGCCAAAAAGCGAGAAGAAACGTATCATCTCACACACCGACAACACTGTAATCATTCATCATCACTATTGGTACTGGAAGCTGTTCCGTACAGAGACTGTTCGCATAACAATAGCGGGGATTGGCAAGGCCATCGATATTGGCAAGGCTATTGTTCCCTACGTTAGGTAAAATTATCTCTGCATAACGAGGGCACAGAGCCAATCACGAAGCTTCGCACACCACTTCTCTTTAACTATATCTCTACACATTCTAACGTTGACAGATTAATCAAACATATAGAAGAATTTTGGAGTATAATCTTTTAAGTGACAGAAACACTGGACTTTTGTTTATTCGAGTTTGATTTGAAAAATATAGATATTTGTTTTACTTAATGAACTTCCAAATAGGAAGACTCAGAGAAAACTATAGACATTTCCCATCGAATTATCTTACTAATTAATTTAAATTTAATCGTCAAAGGCTTGCTTGAAACTTTAAGAATTATTTTACTAATTACTTGCATCGAATTATCTTACTAATTAAAATGGCAATTAAATTTAATTATCAATAAAAATATGAAAAAGAAAAGAAAAATATAGATATTTGTTTTACTTAATGAACTTCCAAATAGGAAGACTCAGAGAAAACTATAGACATTTCCCATCGAATTATCTTACTAATTAATTTCAATTTAATCGTCAAACGCTTGCTTAAAACTTTAAGAATTATTTTACTAATTACTTGCATATAATTATCTTACTCATTAATTGTAATTTAATTGGAAACCATCCCTAATAATTTCAAGTTCTCCTAACGTGATTTCTGAGCTTTAACGATGTGTCGAGAGTTCTCTCGTAGCTAATGTGAACAAAGTGACAAAAACACAATTATCAAAAAGCCGTTGAAGCACGCTCTCAAAATACGGGTAGAACGAGATTCGGACGCGTCTAATGACTTCAACGTTATTCGTGTGCATCATGACAAAGTTGGTTAGTCAATTTTAGTGTGTCCGGCTTTGCCTGGAACAGGATGGTTTCTCGTTGTTGCGCCGTTCTCCCACCGCAGGTTGCACTTCCGTGGTCGAACACTGTTCGACCCAACGAACTATGTTTATATATAACAGAGGTTTCGGAAACTCTGCGGCCCGTCATATTGCCCGAGTGTTTTACCTCGATAATGCTCGCCAACCAAAAGCTCGTTATGCCGTTTCGCCTCCTCGAAGTGAGAACCGTATTTTGCCATGCTCTCGATCCAAGCTCGAACTGCACGCTTCATATATTCCATTGTACACGATACAACAAACCGGTCCTAAACGTGCCGCGGCACGTGATCTATATCGTCCAAGTACCTATATCTAGCTGCAGTATTTTCTTCGTCGATTTCCGCATTTATCGGATACTTCTCCTAGAACGTCTTCCTATCGAAATAACAGAATTTCTACGAGAGTAAAGTTCCCAATGTTGCGACCCAATGAAAATAATGTTTTTTTATTTCTCTATTTTTTGTTCACTGAAAATTGCAGGTAAAATACTTCAATAATTATAGAAATCTTTATTGTGATAACCTTGAATTCAAAAATATGGAAACATATATTTTCATAAATAATTGATGTAAGGAAATGAAAAAATGAGAAAAGAAATTTCATTGCGTCGCAACTATGCGAAGTTCTTGAATTTCTGCTTCCCCGATTCTTCGATTAATCAGCCATATCGATGTTACAATTATATTTTAGAAAAACATTCGGAAAAAAAATTGCTAAGGTTTCTTTGAAATAAACTTCACGAAAGAATAAAAAAATTTGATTTTTAATTTTCTCCAAGTTTACTAAGTCAACCAAGATAACACTGCGTTCGAAGAAAATTTTCTCACGATCAGAATATTTTAGAAATCACAAACCAAAAATAATGTTTTTTCACAAAGTTTTTTCACAAAGTAAAAATGCTAATAACGTACGTCACTATGGTTGAAGATAATCGAGAGATATCGAAATATTGAGAACATTAAAAAACGAGGATATAAAAAGAAAATCTTCTCGAAAAGCAAGAAAAGCTGTTTAGAAAAAACGAAAGTTTCAACGAATCAACAAACTCCGACGTGTCTCTAAAAAAAAGTCCACAAAGAAACTACTGCGAATTATAAAATCTTTTAAGGTTTACCAAAAACGTTGAAATTTTCACATTGCCAAAACAAAACTAAAAAAATCTTCCGTTTGGCGTGAAATTCCCGTTAAAAAAAAACGCGAAAAGCGAAAAATCAATCGCTTACCAAATCCCGTTGGCAACGTTCGCGGATACGGCTTCCGGTTTATCAGCCGATGGACCGGATGGTCGTTGGATGTACATATACCTCGAGGATATTCCGCGTGTGCGCGGTCGTTCGTGCGTGATGTTCGATTGGCTTCGCCACTGCTTCCGTACTTCCGGTGCTGATTTCAAGGCAGCGTTGAAGTTTCGCAGTCGTGGTAACCGACCAACTTGGTGAAATCTTTACGTTCGATCTTTACCGAGGGAAGTCAAGAATCGAGAAAAACTCCCGGTCCTATTGGGTTTTCTATTAGCGATTAGTACCGTGTTTGGCCAAGTCGTTTTCTTTTCTCCGACAGGATTTCGCTTCAACTACTTTTCCTTTCACGTGAAAGATTCTTTCGGAATTCACTTTGCGTCTCTAACCCCCTCGCTCCTGCGCAAAAATTCTTGTTAATTTTTCTATTCGTACATTCGCGTTTGTTTTTTTCCATTCGAATCCAATTTCTTAGCTGCAGCGCTCAAACGTTTATGCGGAACGTGCGGTATAACTTTACGGTATCGGTATTCGCTTTCACCTCTCAATTTCCTAACCCCTTCTGTCTTCTCTCTTTCTCTCTCTCTCTTATTGATTTATTGTTGTTATCATTATTATTATCATTATTATTATTATTATTACTATTATTATTATTTATAAGTTCATATTATTCTTATTATTGTTGCTTTTTTGGCTTTTCATTAAGCTTTGTTTATTCTTATGTACTTTATTGTTGTTATTCTTGCTATTCTTATTTTCTTATTTTTATTTATGTTTTATATATTTTTTTTGTATCATTATTCATGTACATCTGTTTGCCCGAAAGTCCGCTAGGGCATAATAAATTCAATCAATCAATCAATCAATGTCTCTCCCTATTTTTCGATGCCACACGTATCTATAAATGTATATACTGGGTGACCAGAGAAATGACGTTCAAAGATAAACATTTATATGTCTTTTATTGACGTGTATCTAAATCAGCCCTACGTGTGTTCCGCAATTTTCAGTAGTTTAGGAAGTTGAATATCTCAAACGATTGTATTCTACGTGATTTTCCATTGACTTCAATTTTGATTTTTGTCTCTTACTAAGAACGTTTTTGGGTATTTTGTTTGGGCGACTATTATTTGTCAACTTCCACCTAAACATAACAGTTTTCCTAGGCCTTTTGGAACATAACTGAAATTCAGTCGAAAATTCAAAACTGTTAACCAGCAAAGGTTAAAAAAGTTCACAAAAAAATGATATTAAAAATGGCGTCGTTACATATAGGGCTGATTCGAATACCTCTCAATATTACAGGTCCAAATGTTACCTTTATTTGGGTTGGAAAAATTGCAACTTCCACGATGCCTATTACACCCAATATTCGATGGGTCTTCCCAATTCTCATTCTCCTACATGTAGCCGGTTTTCCCTTCGCTTCAAATGTATTCGATATAACGGTCACGTGTAAATTGTAAACGCACTCAGAGACCTTCTAGCCCTTCACCGTTTCTCTTCGCCCAGTAACGTCGGAAAGAAAGGAATATGCGCGTGGGAGTGACACAACGGGAGTGAGAAGGGTGCTAAAGGAGAGAGATCGAGATAGGAAAAAAAACGGGATGCGGGTGCGAGGCTGAGATTGTCAGGAGCGACCCACGGGGGCCTTGTCCGTAGCTTGAGTTCTCATGGAGCGCATAAAACCCTCGGAACCATTAGACTCTCGTGGGACGTAGAAAAAAATAATAAAAGCTATGATTAAAAAAAAATTCTCTCTCTACGTTTTACCGCTTAATCCCTATTTACTTTCAACTCGTCACTCTTTCCCTCTCTATTATTATTATTATTTTATTGCTGTTTTTATTTATATAATTTTTGCGATTTTTTCTTATTGTTTTATTTACTGCTGTATTAATTGTTATTTGATTTGAGTTTTTTTTCGAAAGTGTGGCTAGGGGATAATAAATTCTATCATCATCATTTGTGTATTTTTTTTGTTCTGACGTTTCTTGAACATGGCTTGAATGTCCAGCAGTTTCGTTAAAGACTAATCTCGCATTTATTATTATTTTTTCGAAGGAAAACTTTTAATGTAACTTTAATACGTGACAAAAAGAAGGTGTTGTTGGACGAATTAAGGATTAGCCACGTAGTGACGTAGAAATATAAAAATGGAAAAAAATACAAACAAATAAAAAGCCGGAGAAAAGTATGACGCGAAACAGCCGGGGAAATTTATGTCAGGGAAGAGGGAGAAAAACGAGAAGATGGCACGTTTGAAGTAGTGCGGAGAGCGCTCGTTGCTATTTTTTATCCAAGCGAAGGCGAGCGCATTTAACACGATTTATTACACCGATGCACACAGAAAAATGTGAACGAGATTTAGCCGAGAAAATGCAACCGTGAAACACGAATGCATTGGAACCGCATAGCGGAAGTAGAATACTTAAAGTACTTCCTTCAAAATTCTCGACAGACTAAACATAAGTCTATATCACTGGCGAAACGATATTCTCTTTTTTTTCGCACTGTGAAGACTTTCGTACTTATTGAAATTTCTCCTTGATTGCTCTATCAGCGATAATGAACGTTATTTCCAGATTTATCGGTTTTTATCAAAATCATCGTCGTTTTATTTCGAGATAGACTATGTAGTAGTAAGTGTATGTGGGGTGAAACGAACACAATTAACGCGCCAATATGACGAAATGAGGACACCGTTATTGAACGTAACATTTTATTAAAAGCTCGTAAAGAAACGCTAAACTCGTTTTATGACGCATAGTGAAACCAAACTTATAGCTAAATCATGGCTGATGCAGGTTTATATTTCTCAGCATTATACATCGATCGAAATTAATTAACCCAGACACAATTATTTATCACATTTTATACATAATATCAACATTTAAAGTAGTTGATAGCAATCAGGTTGCGAAATATTGATTTTGGACATCCAACTAACGTGAAACAAAAATCATTGTAAAAAATGTATTGTCTGGTTATGCGCAGACTACGGTGCCAAAATGCGAGCCTTTGCCATGACTTACTTATTTATTCATTCGGGTATTTAATTAATCGAGGATGAACAGTCTGGAAAATCTTGCTGCTATCCATCATTTCTGACTTATATTGGGCTTTCCAATTCATTTTGTGGTGCTCGAAGCATCGTAAATCTGTGAATAATTTTCGTAGTAGTCCAACCCACAAAATCGACAGGATCTGATACGAAATGATTTTCACCAATGCAAGAATTATTTAATCAGCGATTTTGAGATTAAACCGTGAGCCCAATATTTCAATTGATAAACGTTTCTGCATAAATAACACATAGTTATAAAAAATGAATTGTCCGACTGTAAGTAGACAGTACTACTGCGTCGAATGAGAGCTCCATTTTTGTAAAGATTTACTCATTCAGTAATCCAAGTATCTTATTAATTGAGAACGAACAGTCTGAGAAATATTGCTACTGTTCGATCATTTAATAAGCTTACGTAGGATTGAGTAATTATTTTCAACAGATATTCCGTTGGAACTACGTTTAATCCAATTTATCCACAGTTAGGTATCGAGAGGTGAAGTGGACGGAAGAAAATAGTGGAGAGTGGCTGGACAACTTTTCATCTATTCGCGATGCCCTAAATTATTTAACCGAGAGCTTTGATGTCGATCAACAGCCACTCGATAAACGCGTACAATGCGCTTTCACTTTACCTCGACAATTGACAACGCCGTTGTCGTTGTCGAGCACTTTGAGTTCACAGGCTCTCCGCGCTTCACCAATGCTTGCATTGTACCTAAAGCTATATGCTCACCTTCAAACACGCACATGTGCTTTATACGTGTATATCGGAACTACCCCGAATCGGATTACTCGCGAGACTGGTTCTCCCTTAGCTTTCACGGGTGATGATAATTAAAGTTACTTTGACGTAGACTCTCCTCATGAGACGACCCAGCTTCAAAATATTCTCGCTCTCGTATCCTTCACAACGAACTTTATAAGGTTCTTTCCCTTTGGCCCTGTACCTACACTTGTAACGTCAGTGAACGTACTCAAATCGGAATACTGATTGAAAGTTGGAAAATCGTGCGAATGCGACACGATTCGTCTTTGAGGATTCTCTTTTTCCATTTATCGAATTTCTAGTAGTCCTGTGACGTGTGAAATTGGACTCAACAGGGTTCGGCTAAATAAAAACGTTTCTCTATTCATTTGCGATCACGATTTTTCTCACCGAAAATCTTTGAAGCCTCAAGCTCACTATTTTTCACTATTGTTCTTAACCGGAAACTATTAAAAACGCAAAATTGAATTTTGACGGATTTGTTTCTTTATTGCGTAGCTTGTAACAAATAGCGATGGCTTTTATTTGAAACAAAGATTTTTTGAAAGTTTTGAGAATTCTCTAGCCAGCTTCGATTTTTGTTCTTTTATAGGTGGCGCAATTAAATTTTGAACGAGATTGTTTTTGTCTTTAAAATAAAGCGCGATATATTTCATAAATTAACAAAATCATAGACCTACTTATAATTTTTCGATCTTTTCGAGTGACAAAAAATTCTGGATAATGTGTGCTCTAATGCCGTAAAACGAGGAAGTAAAGGACAGGGATTTTTTTTTAATTCGCGTAGGCATGAAATTGAAGACGCCTTCCGGCACATTCCGACAGGTATTGGCAATCGATTGCCTATAACGTGAACGACACGAAGCGAATTCTACTCGCATTCTACCCCACTTGTCTGAGAGTACAGACCAATACGTCGTACAATTCCTGTTTCGATAGAAAATGCGTGAGAAAGCATTTGCTATCCTTTTCAAAAAGCGTACCGCAGATTTTTATTCAAAGTGATCCGGTAACGATACGGCGCACTGACAAATAACCTGATCAATTCTTTGCCACGTTCACGTGTTCGAAGTGGTCGCGAAATAGGATATTTTTTCTGTTTTCAAGTGATTTCAACAAACGTTCCGTACTTTAAATCCATTTCACTATTATTTTACATAAATTGTTTAACAATGTCACGAATAATTTATTATCATGGAAATCTTTCAACTTGGACCTTACGATGTAAATACTTAATGTTGAAAACATTTACCATTTTTAACGAGTCCCCAAAAAAGTCGGTTAATAAGTACTATTTTTTTTAACCTATTTACATACAGGGTAGAAATAATGAATTGGCCACGTAATGGAATAACTTATTCTGAATAATTTGGATCGTCATCATGAATTCCAGTCGTGGAACATCGTCTTGTACAATTTAGTTATAATCGTCATAATTTCATAATTCGACTTTGCATATCGGTATAATAATGCACATACTACATAATGCTGTTTGAATTGTCTGATTTCAGTCGGCAGCAATGAGCAACCGTCGCTTGATCCTTCAACGGTAAGTGAGTGAAGTCGATCCGGTTTTCATCAGCGTTTCATCTTGGTTAGTTTATTCTTCGTTTTACTAGTCGCCGTAGTGGATTAAAAGAACCCTGCATTGGATAATAATGTTAATTTCAGTAATAATAGTAATAACTATAATTCTTGTCAATTTTTCAATATTTTACATTTTACTATTTGCATTGTTATTAACAGTTTTTTTTTCGGAGGAAGATTGTGGCTTTCTGAATAAAAATATAAAAAAATTCTTGACCGATGTTTAGAGTCTGAGGAATTTTTATGATTTTTTTCAGTTTGAAGAAAAGTCAAACAAAAATTGAATTCAGTGATTTTTATAATCTGAAGTAGGAATTATTTGTAGTTGGAATTGACGAAACGAATATGAAATCTATGCGGACTAAACAGGTTATACAAAAATTCAATTTTTGCGGACCAACGAGGCCAAACAAAAATTTAATTGAAGAGAACCAATTTTTGTTGCATTTGAGGTATTCTTACAATTTGAAAACCCGTTCATTAACGTGAAAAAAATCAATCTTTGATTGCATTACCTTCAATGAGAATTCCAACTCTACCATTCCCAGTATATTCATTGCTTTATTCCTGCTAATCGTTTTTCTCGAATACACGAGAGTAAACGACGGTTTTGTCTTTGGTCTGGCCGTCAGCAAAATTTCGAAGCGTCACCGGGGACGACGTACAACGGTACTTTGAATGTGACGATTGCGAGGTCGATCGAGAGGGAAGATTTATCCCCGATTCGTCAAGCAATGGAGCAATGGGTCAAGCAATGGAGCAACGTGAAAACGAAAGATCCGTCCGAGGACAAAGCTGGTGAGGATAATGAATACGGGGAGGATGAGGAAGAAGGGGACGATGAGGGCGATGAAGAGGAAGAGGAAGAGACGAACGATAGTGAGGTCGACGAATACGAGGAAGAATTAAGGGGAATTGCGGAATCTCACGAGTCGATGTCGAGAGAGGAGAGAAGAAATGGAATATCGAGCACCACCAGCTCGCCGAGTTCGCTCAGCAAAAATCGCAATTCCGCATTGGGAAAGTTTCACTTGAACGAGAAAAACGATGGGATTATATCGGATGGAAGCTCAAAGTCCAACGAGGCAGTAGTACCCAATGAAGACGAGGAGGTAAAGACGTCAAAATATTACTTCGTCTACAAACTTTTGTTTCGCTTTAAACTCGAACTTTCGTAGTCAAAAGAAAACCAAGTTTTCCGAATACCGAATTGCTATCTTCGAGCACAAGAAAACCGTGCTGATGATATTTCGTTTTCTTTCTCTTTTTTTTCCTTCCCTGTATTTTGTTTTTTTTCGTCTTTTCCTTCTTTTATTTTTTTTTGGAATGCGCATTTGCATAAGAAAACTTCGAGTCTATGATGTTGGTCGTCTTCGCGAGTTCTATCGTGCAGTTTGATCTTGCTGACTTTTGCGAGGATCAAAAAGGAAAAATAAACGAGAAAAAAAAATGAAGAAGGAAAGAATGCGGAAAGTATACAGAGACTTTCAAAACCACCTCGCAAAAGTTTTCGAAGAGTTGTTGTTACACACATACACGTACAAACGTACATACTGGAATTACACGATTTAGCGAAGTCACAGTACGAAATTTTCGGAAACCTCGGTAGTAGAAACTTTCATCTCGTCGCTTCGTCTTCCCTTTTCCCCGTTCCTGGGCTCTTTGTTTCGATGATATCCCTTCTCAAAGCTTTATTCCGTCGCTCTTCGTGTTACAAAAGGACACGTTATCCTCTTGGTCGGAGGGGGGGGGGGGGGTGGCGATATAGCTCGTATACGTAGAACTGGAAAAAGAGAAAATGAAGTCTCGTAACGTCGGCAGGTGGCGGAACTCCTGAGGTACAAACAACAGTCCGCGTCTTCTCTGGCTGACGTAAATTTCAACACCGGGAATCCGGAACTCGACGCAAAGATTAAACGCGTACCAACGGTGAAGAAGGAGCTCAGAACGCAAAAGGAGATTCTCAATGCGAACGAGACCGAGATACCCCTGCCGAAGACACTTGTCACCAAGGAGGACATTGCCAATCGTCTCGACGACGAGAGGAAACGCGAAACGAGACTCGACAAATCGATCATCTCGAGATATCCGTACAGATACGAGGTAAAACGATCACTTTTTTTAGAGTGTCGTAAATGTACCATGTGACGTGATATATAATCGAAATATTTCAATCGTGATTTATCAAGGATCAAACATTTTTATCAGGAAGTAAAAAGCATCAACTTTTGCGTTTCTGAATTTTCTACAGAGATTGATGATCGATTTTTTTTTTATTAAACACTTAATCGCCGTTGAGAAAACGGATTTCGAAAATTTGTGAGGTTATGTCGATCTACTACGTATTTGAAAAGATCCAGGCAAACGCTCCGAATTGCAAAGGAAAAATGAGATCTTTTGTTTCATCTGGCATATTCTTTCGGTTTAGACTACGGAAGTTGGTGAAGTGTTCTTTTTTCTCATTGAAGATTGAGAACCTCGATGTGGATAAAAAAAAATACAATTAGAGAAAATACGGGTATCAGTGAAGAAATGAAGAAAACTTTCTAACCGTGAAAACTCTGGCGCTTCAAATATCTCGGCGCATCGAAATTAGAAATAGATATAAATTAGGTATATTGTCAGGCCATGTTATTATCATCAAATTTCTTAAATCATTAAATCAACGATTACTTCGTTAAATAACTTAATTGTTGATTATTGCTGATGAATTTCTAATCAACTGCTAAAATTCGTTTAACTCGTAATTGAACGTTAATTAATTACAAATTCGTTGAATAAATAGTTAATTTCCAAATAAATTGATTGACAAATTACATTACAAAAAGACATTAATTTTTTAACGAATTTGTTAAATAAATGAATCAATGCATACGTTATCGTATAGTGATTAAGACCACCACGTTTTCTTTTGTTTCATCCAAATGTTCCAATTAGTTCGTAATTCGTAATTCGAAAAATTCGTTATCCATTTGGATAAATATATATATCGAACAATGTGAATTATACTTGCAATATTGAAAAACTGTAAAATATTTGAATCATCGAAATATACGATGTACGAAAAAGCATCGTTCCAGTCGAACGAACGATTTCTAGCACCAGACAATTCACGTATGCAATGGAAATTGGTATCTGTGGAAAAGTAGTTCCGCAATAGAGGGTTGAAGTGTCGGATCCTAGTGGACCATTTCCAAATTCATGTCGTTCACGTTAACAGTTTTAGTTGAGGCAAATATGCGAGAGGAAATCGATTTTGTTTAAGCACCTCGCGCGTGACGATACGAGCCTCAACGAGGACTATTCGGAGTTCAAGTCATCCGGTGATATACTCCGAAACCTGGACAAGAGGCAGCCGTCCGGAGTTAACGCCCCGGGCTCGTATTACCTCGACAGTTACAATCCCGAGCAGGAACTGCGCCGTGAACTTCAAGCGCTCGGGGTAAGTTTCGAAACGATGATTTTGAAGCACGGATGACGATCGCCGGAGATCCGGATATACGTCATATCGATCCTTGGTAGAAGAGACTTGCGCAGCTCAGATTCCCTTTCGGATTATGTTTACCTTAAGAAAGATGAAGGCAAAAGGGCCTTTTCGGAATCTTTATCAAAAAGTTACGAATTCAATATCTCAAAAACTATTACAATTCGCCAAAAAAAATTTCAGGAGTTGATTTAAAATATTAAAAGTTCTGTGCAAGTGTTCAGCTCGATCGGAGGGTAGAGGGAAACACGCTTTTTGGAATTTTACTCATAAAGTTAAAAATTCAATATCTCAAACACTATTACGATTTTCAAAAAATCCTTTTAGGAATTATTTTAATATATTTAAATAAAGGTCTGGGCAAAATTTCAACTCGATCGAGGAGCGAGGAGGGGGAGGGACATTTTTCACTGCTAAAATCATCCTCACGAATCCAAAAAGTACAGCAGAATTACCAGCGTTTCAGCTTCTTATCTTCTTCTTACTTTCCTTAAACGCAATAAAATCAATATTCAATCGAATTCGTTCAATTTAGGATTTTTTTTTAATTTAAAAGGTTTCAACAAGATTAGTCTTATACATTTTTATTTTATTTATTTTTTATCTAATACAATGTAATTAACGTTCAACTTATTTAATCAAGACTTTTTTCATTTACTTAACTAGAACTGTACTGTCTCAAAACTTTTCAAGATCCGGCCGAGTCCTAACGAACCAAGCAGCTTTTTTTAATCGTTTTTTATCGCCTCTTTCTTAAGGTCATAAAAAGAAGCTTGAAAATGTACGAATGACCATTTAGTAAATATTTTCCTAAGTAATTGTTATCGTCTTATTTACAGAATTTCATGGCGTTTTTTTCATCGCGCAATTTCGTCGCTTGCCCTGAATTATAACTTCCAATTCTCTCCACCCCTCGTTCTCGGCATTTATTTGTCTTTGCTTCTCATTCTTCTTTGCGCTCCTACCAATTTTCTCGCTCTTTTCCCATTCCTCTCTTTTTTTTTCTAACAACTACAGAACACGCGATTCAATGGCACAGAGGGTGCAACTTTCCCCTTCCATCACACAACTTATCTCATTAACCGTGGAATGCCGGGTTAAACGGTCGCGCTCCGTTTTACGTGGGTACTGGCTAGTGATTTAAGAGATCGAAAAAAAAAGGTGAAATATGTGTGTGTGTGTGTGTGGGCGTATGTATACATATACATATATACCGCGCAAATATATTTAGAATATATATCAGGTTTACTATCAGTGACCGTGTTGGGGTCCGATGGAATAACCCGGTTAAAGTTTGCGAAATTGAATCCCGTTGAGCAACCCAGTCAGGGATTATAAAACCGCACAGTCATACGTACCATACGATCCTACACGAAACGATCCTCTGCACGGGTATTTCTCACTGAAATGTCCGCGTATAAAAAACGAACGTAAAATAATGTTAAAAAGTGTATAAAATAAAATAAAATAAAATAAAATAAAATAAAATAAATTAAATTAAATTTAAAAAAAATAAAATAAACTTTGATGGCATATTTGATATGCGTATCAAAACGACTGAAAACGTTGGACCGTTACGCCATAAGATTTTATAACAACCTATAAAATTGAAGAAATCGTTCATACGGAGAATAGTTCGAGTCAGCATCTGAATAATGAGAAATCTTCGAGCTAAAATCACTTAAATGGAAGCTTCAATTACAATTGGAAAAAATGGATGTAATAACGCGTAAAGCCTTTGCTCCTCGTCTTAAGATTTATCCAAAAGTGGAAACGAGCAGAGTCAAATGATCGTGTACAGAACAGTCGTCAATAAAGCTGAAATAGCTCGACGAACGCTTCCGAATTGAATTAAACAAACCTTTTCACATGTTCGTATCTGTCCCCAAATCCGTGTTAATTGTGTTTATCACAACTCGACAAATTAAATTTGTCGTGTCACGAAACTCCGTCGAGTTGATAGCGTTTTTGGCATGAGAATGTCTACGTACCGAAACATTCCGCTGGTACGCCGTTTATATCAATTTATCGTCGTAACTCGAAAACCAGATTCGTAGCGGATGTTGGAGTCTATCGAATTGTCCAGGAGTATTTCAGAGTGCCTGTCACAGTTCTAACCAGCTTGCGCGAAGAGTCTCTTATCTACCATTGATCTGTCCAACTTTTGGAAACCTGAAAAGGCTTTGATAATTCAACGTCTGCAAATAATTAAATGTTCGAGGTATGGAAATATCGCGCTGTAATTTAGACCTAGTATGAAGTTGCTTAAATCTCAGTGAAAATCGTAACGTCCAAAAAAAGAAGTATAATATTTTCGATAATACTCTGTTCTAGATTTCGCTCGCAACTTCGCGTGGATCTCGATTTCTATTTGCACATACTTTCTCACTTTAAAAAAAAAAATGGCGACGTAAAAGGGAAAAAAGGAACGGCAAAAATTATTATTTTTTTTTCAGAATATGTGGTTAAAACTTTACAAGAATCGTTTTAGCAGTTTCGGAAATTTCAGCACCGAAACAAACCCAAAAAAACCGTATACAAAAGTAGTTTGGAAATAACAGAGTTCAAAGTTTTTATAAACGAACAAATCACTAAAGTTAACTTAATCAGCGATGCCCGCATAATTTCGAGAGAATATTCTTAAACGTATTTGCTTAAGAAAAGAGTAAAAAAATGATTTTATCCTGTTTCAAAGTAGAATCCGGTTTTAGAAAAAGACAGTCGGTTTCGATTTGTAGCATTTTCCGGAAAAGCCCATTTTTGAAGCTTTTTTCTCCTCTGGAAATAAAATGTAACGGATAGCCGCAATTTGTCAATTGATTCGGCATCTACCCTGAAAGTATGGAGACCGCGAGTTTTTCCAGAACTGTAGCGTACTCCCTCGTTGTTACGATCGTTCAAGGATGAACGACGTTCCGAAGCCGCGCGATTCATCAGCGTTTCTCGTCCGGTCGGGTACGGAGTCTCCCCTGCCAATTTCACATTCATTTCCTCGAGCGGCGTCAAACGGGACGGGCTCGCCCAGTGATCGGAGATTTATTAATTCATGAAAATTCGGAATGGAAACTGTCGTAATAAAAGGAACTTTCCGGTCTTTTCGTCTCTCGTTTCGCTCGATGTGTTTTCGGGACTGAACGTAGTTTCTGTACGTGTACGTTATAATCGTTGAACGGGAAGAATAATGGGGAAGTACAGCGAGACGTTATTCTTCCGGTCGATTTCACTGGGGGCTCTCTTCGCCCCCTTTAGAACCGGCGATTCGGCGATACGGCGCGAAGAACACCTAGCGCTAATACCATAACGTCGTTAATCTTCGGGGTACGATTCCCGTCGAGGGGATACGGCCTCGACGTCGTCAGCACTTCCGACTCTTGCTGCGCGACGACGGTCACGGAACGGAAAACTCCTCTGGCCGAGTTAAGACTTCCGGTCGAACGAACGTAATAAAAGGAGTACCGGCCCTTCGTGTATACGGAGTGACCGAAAATTCGACCTATTCCTTCAAAGGGGTTATAGTACAGGTCATTTGCAACAAAAATTGTCTCATCAACTAGGAGTCGAAAATTGGCTTTTTAATTTTCAGATTATGTAAAATTTGGATGCAAAATTTGTTTTTAAATAATCGCTAACTTCAGAAAAGTATCAAATGATTGTTTATAATAGCGTATCTTTTTTATTATTTTTTTTTTTAGGCAGAAAGGAAATTCTTGAGAAAACATAAAAACATTAATATCTCAATAACCATCAATTTTCGACCCCCAGTTGATGGGACATTTTTTGTTGCAAATGACCTCTACTATTAACCCCTTTGAAGAAATAGGTCGAATTTTCGGTCACCCTGTATATGGACTCGTCGAACTATTCATTCTCTACCCCGTACAAAAAAAGGAAAAAAGGAACGGAAAGAACTAAGGATAGAGACGAAGGCACATTGATGTCTGTACAAAGACGAGAAAGAGAAAAGCTCCTTTTTTCTTCGTTTCGTAAAGAATTCTATAATATAAAAATAAAAGGTAGAAAAAGTTGTACGAAGTGAAAAAAGAAAAGAATGAAAGGGCGAAGAAATAGGGACTGGGGAAGGGAGGGAAGAGGAGAATCGAAAAAGAGCGAGTTATACTTCCGGTAGTGTCTTACGAGAGATATGACGAAGCGATGCGATTTCTCCCGGAGCTTCGGTACGGCGCAATAAATTTTCTGGCCAAGTGCCGAATCGGGGTCGCGTAGTATGAGGTGATGGAAGTCATCGAGCGCGATAGAGGAGTCCTCGTTCTCATTCTCACGTACGAGACATTCCACGCCAACTCGATCCGCTTCCATCCTCGTTCTCGCGAATTTGACACACGTTTCTGTTATTTCTGCTTCACTAGCTACTTCATGGTACATTTTGATAGGAAGAGATGAATCCCGGGGATTACACCGCGCTTATGATACTTTTTCCGAAGTATCCGAATTCCAATAAAACGAAGAATGTTTTTAGTCCTATCATAAATCAGGAAGAATTTAACTTACTCAACGCGGACTTAACCTGCGCATCGACGAATATCGAATCACCAGTTTTTCGAAAATTTCCGTTGATCGATGGTATTTCACTCGCCAATGAGAGGAAACTCTACGATAACGGGATGCAGTGTTATTTATTTTGAAACGGTTTTATTTAGCTTACTCCGTTTGTTTTATTCTTTCTTGGGTCGAATTTAGTAATTAAAATTTCACCCTTTTCCTGTCAATCGATTAAATTGAAATTTGTACTTTTCATTTTGACGATAAACACTATTTTACCCAACGCACGACTTTTAAACGAAAAATATCATTTTTTGGAAAACTTCACATCTTTGGGAATTTTTAAACGCCAAAGCCAAAAGTTTTTACACTCCGCAAAAAAGAAACTGATAAAGTACGGAAAGAAGTCAAGTTAGAGCCAGAGTCTCTGTCAGCTCCGACAGGAAGGTCCATTGGCTAGAATAAATTAACTTGGTACGTTCTGGCCCGTCCCCGCAGGGAAACGTGGGAAAATATCGGTCATCGATCGCCGAGACCGTGTGTCGCACCCCTGCTGTGGATTATCGAAGTCACGATTTTCCGGCACGGGATACCTTCCTTTTCTTCTACTTTTCATACGCCGCGAAGCACGCACGTCCCCAGCCGCCCGTTTCCCAATGCAAATTGCCTCCGGATTTAAAATAGATACGATCGCGCGAGGATTTCGATATCGCGGCTCTATATACATTGCGCTTTGTTTTCGCGTAGCAAATAATCCATCTCGACCAATCTGTGCGTGACAAAACCGCGACGAGGAATTTTCGCGATATTCGTGCCGAATGGAAATTCGACGAATTTACCGTAACTCCGAGTTCACGGTACAACCGCTGTATTATAAATCTCGAATAATTCGCTGTCTCGTACTCTTCATCAACAGATATAGGGGTTTTAGGGATATAGGGATTTTAGGAGTTTCAAATATTTTTGTCTCGTGTTTCACCCATTTTCCACATGCATATAAATAATTATCTACAGTAAATGAACTTCTATATTTTCTTACATTTCATGTAAAAAAATTGCATATCTAAATATTTTTGAATTTTTTGCCCATTTTTGAATTTTTGCCCATTTTTTGAATTATTATAAACACTTTATCAGTATCATATTTTACGTAAAAAATATTAAAAATGAGATATTAAAGAATTACGATGTTACAATTCGTTTGCATACTTTATGCAAACTTAAATATTTTTAGAACTTGCATTACAACGTATGCATATTTTTGAGAGATTACACAAAATTTTAAACATTCGAATGAGTGGATGCTTTTATAGAACGTGAGTGTGGTTTCCAATTGAGAAAATCAGTTCAATACGATATTATCAAAAAATTGATAATATCAATTTCTGAAATCGTTTTCGTTTCCGAAAAATTGTTAACAGTAAAAGTCTCAATAGTAACTTTTTTAATATTGTACATTTAATGGTAACCGTGTAAACGTACTGCTCAGTACATTATCACGATGATTTTATCCAGAGAGTAAACAAGAAAATTCTTTTTTTTTTCAAATGATAAAACATTACTTGCAAGAAAGAAATCTGCGCAGTTTTATAACGAGAAAATTCTTTTGCTGTATTTAATGTTGTTTCATTCGCAGTTTACTCTCAGCCGGCAAGTTTTAGCCGTGGTTTCGAGTCATAAATTTAACGCGATATTCAGATTTCAAGGGAGACACATTTGAAGCAGCCCATTGCTTATTCCAGTCCCTCGTTTTCTACAGGTCACGTGAACACCGAGTTGACCGAGATAATTACGAAAAGGAGACTCGACATTCACTGTTTTTTTACCTCGAGACGAAAAAATTTACGTCCCTTTTGTAAACCCACTCTTATACGAAAGCACGCGAAGACCTTTTCTCTATCGGGCATGGATCTTCAGCTGCAGTCACTAGTTGTAGCGCAAAGCAATGGCAACCCTCTAATCCCGAAGAAAAAAATCCTTGGAAATTGCAACCCTTCTAGCTCTTTCTCGTATCTCTCTCGGCAATTTCCACGCGTTTTTCACCCGGAATAACACGCGATCGTTTTCCCACGAGTTCCAGAAATGTTGGGACTGATAACTTCAACTTTCCGAAGAATGTCAAAATCGAAATATTTTTTCAACGTCATGGGCACAAATCTCTCTAAAAGCAGGGTAAAAGTTTATTGTATCGAAATCGAAAAGCGGTTAAAGTGGAAAAAAAAACGATTGCTTATAGTATAGCTCGAAATGGGGAATTTTTTTGAAGGGGTCGATCTAAAAACATTTTTTTGAAATTCTGCATCCACGATATTAAATTTGTTACAATTTACGTGGAATTTCCCATTGCGTACGAACCAAATAGTTTTGAATTTTTAATAATTTTTGAAATAATCAATTTTTACATAATTAATTTTTTCATAATTTTTTTAAAAATGTTAAAAAATTTTTTTTTTAATAATTCATGATACGAAATAACCAGGCGTTTCGCAAGTCAGCGAAATGCCCTTTGCGTTCAACCAGAGCGTAATCTTTTGCACAGATCAAGTATTTATAAGGAAACGTACATACAAGACGAGGAGAAATGGAGCTCATTATACTATTCTCTCGGATCACGTATACCATGTGTCAAACCGGAGTGGTTCCCTTCCGCCTCTATCACCTTCTCTCAGCGTAGGTATATTAGCACCCCTCAGGCTCTCGGCAAACTCGAAAGAATTTTTTTTCTTCGACGAAATGAGAAAAGTCAGGAGACGATGGGTTTTTGGTGCCAGGAGACTATTCAAAGAAATCATAACAATTTCTTTTGATCCTCCTTCAGAAACTCGCGAGATGGGAGCCCACTCAAAGGGTCCGCCCACGTACCTAAACACGATTATTGCCGAAGGCTTTTTCAAAACCTACGCGCGTTTTCATTTTCTCCCCGAAATGAGAAAAAAATGAGTTGCTATTCTCCGTCTTTTTCTCGCTTTCCCTTTCGTCGAGGACCCTCGACAAATTCGTTACGACGCCCACCTTTGACCTTTCGTTCCCTTTCCATCAATTCCGCAACTTTATACTTCTTGCAATATTCTTGCGAGGTGCGTTTCAACGCACGCGAATTTCCGTTTCGATATTTTTTGTGCCTTTTTCGCTTTCTCGTTCGTTATTGTTACAATATAAAACAAAAATAAACAAACCGCGTCGTTTGTAGAATCTCATGAACTGGGCGGAAATAGGAGCCGTGGCAAACGGACGTTAATCACATTTAGTGCATTTTAAAAAGCCCGCGAAAGTATATTTTTTCGAGCGGAATAGCAGCGTGAAAAATCGTCGGCGCAATTCTTTTTTTATTTTCTTCGCAATGTTCGGATGTACTTTACCAACGAATTTAAGAGGGAAAATAATGGGAAAGCCCTGACGTCACAAACAAAATCTCGTTATAACGCAAGAGGGCCGGAAATCATTAAATATTAACGCATCAGAAAGCACAGATAATCCACCATACGACGATAGCCAGAATTTCTTTTTTTATTTACATGCGTCTGGTTAAGTTTCTACTGAATTTATCCTCTCTTTTTTTCTCTCTCTCTCTTTCTCTCTTTCTCTCTCTCAGTTGGAAGCGTTGGCCGATAATTTGATGGAACTACTTTCGAGATTGTCCAAGGATCCTGGGCTCTGCGAAAGGGCTTATCGAATACTCGGTGAGTATTTTTTCCGTCTCGTGTTTTTTTTTTCGTAAAAAAACGAACAGTTCAATATAAATAGCCGTTGAATGTGTGACTCGTGAATTTGTGCTTTCGCTGAAATTTCACGTTTGATCGATGAAGAACGACGGTGCTCGCTTGCTATTTCGAATTCCAGTGGGATATCGATAAGAAATTAATCCCTCTATTGGCTCATTTAGTGTAACGAGAAAGCTAATGTATATAGACGACTTGCGCATACGAGTCTACCCGCCTTCTCTGTATGGAGCTTTTCATGTCGGATCGATACTTACGTTCCTACCTATTTTTTCGTCATTTTTCAAATTTTAAAATTTACACAAATTTCGTAATATTCTTTGGAGCTCTTTGTACCATCACAAAGAAAAAAAATATTAAGGGCAGAAAGAAAAATATGATTGAGTGCAATTCTCGATAATTCGCATCTGGCAAGCCAGATGCCAGAAGCCAGATATCCTTCGATACCAATCAATTAAGGCAGAACTCCAGTAATCGAAAAATTCTTCTTGTTAATTCTCGAAAAATTCTATTCTTGTTAATTTTGTATTAATTTTTTATGAGATTATGAAAAGATATTGATGGAGAGCTTGTTAGGCTTAACAAATACATTCTTGAAATACGAAAATTATCATATATTTTTTATGCTCGGTACGTTATCGATGAACGCATCAATGACATTGTCGAGTTTGATATCGAGCATGACGCAAATCGTCGTTCAAAGACATCGATCGATCGATGAGACAAATTTGCTGGAACAGTCTAGTTTGGAGCCTCGCGTTACTCAGGAAAACAAGAAATAATATGTGTGCGGGAAGTCCCCGGAGCACGTGTTACGCCGAGTATCCCAGGAGACGGAGGTGGAGTCGAGGTTAAGGGTGGAGAGCACGAATTCACGAGTGTCTCTGGAGAACACCGGTTAGAAACGGGGAGCACCAGAATTTGCATAGCCCCTTCGAGGAGCTACTACTACAAGAGCATTCCCGATGCCTCGAGCTCTCCGGAATATCCAGACGCACCGCGTTAAAGCGAAACCCCTTATGAATCCATATTCAATTGCGGTGAAAGTGGAGATGATGCGCCAAAAAAAATTATACGTATGAATTTATCACAAAACAGGCGATGCGAAATGCACTGAAAAAAAAAACCGAAAAAATGTTGCTTTGATGTAATTCTCAATTGAAACCCAGTGGCTTTCGAAGTATTTTTAATTCGAGCTGTTGAGAGAATGAAAGTATTCGATAAATCGATTGCAACAAGTCGACGTAGATATTATTGACTGAAATTGAATAAAAGTTTCTCGTAGATTTCGAGATCTTAATTAACGAAACAATTTACAAAATCCATCACGTAGGTATTCTTAGCCATTCTGATGAATATTAGATAAGCATAAAGATTTATTAAGATAAATATCGTACTCTTCAAAGATCTTGAAAAAAGGTAGTATATTTATTTATAATAGTTTAATTAGTTAATTTTTACGAACGTCAGGCAAAACACCAGTTTGTTCAAGTTGGTTGTATATTTTGTATTTTTATTTTTCAAAAACCCCTTGAAAGAAAGAAAATGTTTTTTTGGTAATTGCTATATTTAAAAAACTCTAAGTGATAGAAAAATAGGCTATAATTAAATTTCAGTGCCTTAAAATTTCTCCACACAGATGCTCTTCAATCGAAAAATTGTGAAAAAGTTATAATTTGCAGATCTGCTTTATTGTCAACTTTTGTAGATGAAAAGTTTGAAAGAGAAAAAAAATTAAGAGTTGTATACAGACCGTCTTTAAGGTTGACTACGAAGCAACGAAGTGCCAGTAAAATTGAATATTTCGGGGCACTTATGGTGAATGGTTAACGGAAAGGGTCATATAATATGAATCGTATATATCGTACGTTTGCTTCTCATCCCCTGTGTCACGTAGGCTGATAGCACGGTTACAAACCGAAGAACAGCGACACGTTTCCTCCCTATCTCTCTCCCTCTCGCACAAGTCCTATTATTACCAGTGGAGTAATTGTTCCGCGGGCCAATTTAACACCACGCCTTTCTCTCATTCGTTAATTATACCTGAGAGGGAGAGGGGAAGAAAGAGACGAAAACAGTGGGAATATCTCGTCCCGTAGATTATGGTATATGGGAATCCGGGATAGCGCGAGGAAATAAAGGCCGGATTGACGGTCTTTCCGCTCCTCCACATTCGAGTCATTCATCGAAACTTTGACCGGAATTACGACCGTTGTGGAGCCTCGGATAATCTCTCGTTAACGATTTCGCACGAATTTCCGTTAATTATACGACATTCCGTTAACCCTTTTGATGAGATAACGGCAGGTCATTTATCTCCATTGCTCCATTTATGGTATCAATTATTTCGACATTCGTAAAAGCAAAAGTGGGCAGCCGGAGATCGTAAAATTATCGCAGCTTTTTTCGTATCCGCAAGTCCGTGTCATCAAGCTGATCCTATCTGAAAATGGCGTATAGGATCGCTTACCTTCATCGCGTATCTCAACAACCGTCACGTTTAGGGACCGGGATTGTTACCGCGCACGTGGGGAAGTTTCACGTGAAATTCCCATTTTTCAGCGGACCTCGTAGGTCCACCCGGTCTCCAGGAAACATTTGCGGACTCCCAAAAACGAGGATACTCCTCGAGCTCTCTATTGAAAACGCCGATGACAATGGGAGCGCAGGAGGATCCGAACGAGCCGGCAACGACGAAGAAACCGAAGAAAAAGAAAAAAAAGAAGAAGAAGAAGATCCGGCAGCGTTTGGCAAACTCAACCTCGCCGTACAAACCTTCAACGACCGCAGGCCCCATACCGGCGATTCTGTCAACCACAGCTTCGAATTGGCCGGCAACGACCCAGGCCCAATGGCGTCTCGTTGCCGAGAGATTGTTCGCTTCACCTTGGTCCGAGGAGCATCGTGAAACGCCAACCACCACGTCGAAGGTTCTTTCGATCAAGGATCGCCTGGCAACGATCGACGAGAAACAGAGGGTCAACTTGAAGGCTCTCAATGACGAGCGTCAAGCATTGATGTTGGAAAGCGCTCGAGAATATTCCCAGCCGCGTCGTTTGCACTATGGAAAAGTGAATACCCACGAAAAAGACTCGTCCGGTTCGAGTCGCGACGACAAAGCGAAAGTTTACGATTCCGAAATGAACCCACCAGTGATGGATTACGATTTGTCCGAGACGCGTGGGTATCAGCTGAGGCCGATGATCCGTGATCGTTACGATAGTTACGACCAATACCCGCGTCAGGGCATTCGCGAATACGGAACGAGACCCAACGAACATCAGCGTGAAAACGATTACGACGAGATTTATCGAACTACAGCGGATGTGACGAATCGTCGGCCGTTCGCCAGGACCCAACAGTTCAGACCATTGGGAAGCGAGTACGCGTCCGCAAAGACCTGGCAGGATTCCCGCTACGATTACACGAGGCCCTGGAAAGATAAGTCTCTTACAAACTTGGACAGTATTATCGGTAACGATGATTGGCCATGGAGAAACTCACCGCGGAATTACAAAGTTTGGACTCCTCGTTACCGAGAATCCTGGCCGCACGATACGAATTACTGGCAACGCTTGGATAACGTCGAGGACAAGTTGGAGGAGATGATGAGCGACGACGGCATCGAGAACGATTTACCATCGATAAATCGGCAACGACAATCGGAACAAAACTGGCCCATGCGCCATGGTGACTCGACCAGATGGCAAGTTCAAAGAAACATTGATACTTCGTCTTGGCAGGCACAAGGACCGAAAAGCCACGACCGCGAAGTCCCGTCGAGCAATCTGGATGATAACAAAAATCGTTCGGAATTGAGCAACGAGGTGATCGCGAAACCGCCAGCCAAGGACAAACCCATTATGCCGAAAATCACTATGAAAACGTGGAACAGTTTAACCTCGGACCCGGCTACGTGGCCTTTCAAATTAAGCGGCGCCAAACCCTGGCCTAAAGACAAGAACGGCAAGTCGTACAATCCCAATGCTGAACTTGTGAGAAAACTCGGTCTGGACAAGCAAGACCGCTCGGCAACGGCCACCAAAGATACCGGCAAAATCATTAGCAATCCGATTCTATCGCCGATATCGGACAAAAAGAAGATCGAGCAAGCTACCGATGTCGACAACAAGCGACGAAACGATCTCGATACCGTGATAACTTCGGCAAAGAATACCATCAATTGGCCCGAAAAACAGGCCAACTTGGACCCCTGGAGGAGCAAAACAAGGCAGGGAAACGATCGAGTGCCGCAAAGAAAAGTATCTGGCCAAGTGTGGCAGACGAGTCTGGAAAACGATAAAAAAATATGGTCCGGACAATCACCGGTATCGCCCAAAATATCTTCCGTTGGCGCTTGGATCATGCCGGTCGATCAGTCCACTTGGAGTCCGTACGATCTAAAAAATAACGTTTACGGACAAACATCAGAGGATCATCGTGGTAGATGGAACGAACCGCCAACCCCTGAGGAAACGGACGGACACTTCTGGTCCCCGAAGAACGAAGCTATCTGGCCACAAAAGACAAACAATTGGAACGTCATCGGATCAGTTTACACGCCTGAAAAATCAGCAGCCACTGATCAATCAGCCAGTTGGCCATCCAAGTGGCGACAGTTTACCTATCACAAAGTCAACGCTGCGCCATTAACCAAAACTGGCTCTATCAACAACGGTGTCGATGGGTCTAGCAGAACGCGAAACTCTTACATCGCTGTTTCCGCCGTTGCACCACCGAAATATCCGAACAACGAGTGGCGAAAAAACGACATCGAGGAGGATCAGCTGGATCGTAATTCCGGAAACAATCGCCTCGATACTAGCCCTGATCACGACGAACTCACTAGTCAATTACGAAAGAATCCGGGAGTCATTAACGAGCGGTGGAACGATCGAACGACAACGAGCCACGCGAAGGAAAACGGTGGCAGAAACGATCCTTTGGAACACCAATTGGAGGAACTGAGACGAGGGCCACACTGGAAACACGAATTGCGCGAACTGAGTCAAGTTAGTATACTTCCCATACTTCCATCAATTTCTCCGCCCTAATCTTTATCGAAGCAAATACTCAAATTGTATTTTTCGCGCTACCATCATTCACGCTTTCATTGTCATTATAAATCTATTACACTCGAACGAGATAATTGGATGTATCAAATGGCCTCGTTAACGTGTATTCAATCTTGGCTATTTGTCTCGTGGTCGTGGTTAACCACTAAACCTACACTTTCTCCCATCCACCTCATCGTAATTAGAATTTACGTAACACGCTTGTTATCAAACTTGGAATCGATCAGTTTTGAAGCTGGTTAATTAGCGATTGAGTTCGAAGTCGACGTTACTTCCATGCAAGATCCACAAACCAGACTATTTTTAGAGGTACATTGATAGCTAGGAAGATAGGCTTGTTGATTTTTCATTTTTATTGCAACTGGAGTGATGCAGAGTTAAACGTCGAAGAAAATAACAATGATTGGTAGGCTTATTCTTTTTTCATTACGGTTGCAAGTAGAACAGTACAGAGTTTTTAAACTGGAATTTGAAATCTAAATCGGAACGTTTGGTAAACAAAGTTGATGAAAATAATTGTTCGTTTTCGAAGCTTCCAACGGTGAGCTCATATTGGATGAACTTGATGAACCAAGATGGACCTAGAGATTGAAAAACGATAAAGTCGCAAACGAAAATTACGCTACGTATTATCTCGGCACTTCTTCTGATACGAAAGTGTCTGCAAGAGATGATAGAATATCCATCAGTAGGCAAAAGATTGAGGCGGGGTGAAAAGCGCTGCTGAATCACAATTGCACGAAGGAACACGAGGCAAAACGAAGCAACGATAATACATGTTGTTTTATTAAGATATTGAATAAGTTCTCGCTATTTTTTCGTAAAACCTATTTTCCAAACTGTCCCCTTATCAAGTTTTAATTATTCTAAAATTTTACCTAGCATCTGACCCGAGTTTCTGTGAAGCAATGACTCCAATTCTTCTTTTCGAATTTTTTTCGGTGTAGCGGAGCGTTAAATGTTTTCAATAGGAAAATCATTACTTTTGAGCGTCTAATAACTTATAGTCGCGACACTGACAATACTTCTCTACAAATGCGTCATCGTATATTATACATTCGCAATTCTCGTGACGGCATCTGTTGGAAAACAGTGAGAACTTATTAAACGTCCCAGTAATTCAGAACGAGAGAGAAAACAGAAACTCGAATAATCTCATTCGACTGAAAATCCGGAACGTTTGGTAGCACTTGAAGTCAGCTCGTTAGAAAAGTGTTAATCCGATGACATTGAGTTTTAGAAGACTTTTTTCCAAGACAGTTTCGAAGACAAACGTATGAACGAATAGAGAAAGAAACTGTAAGTCTGATATTGCGCATCGGTCCAATTTGAGATATCCAACCGGCAAAGCGAATGTAGTTAAAAAGAGTGGAGCACGGGGAGCCCGAAAGCTCTCGCTATTCCGTTCTCTCGTTCACTCTCTTTGGTCTCTCGCCTTTGCTGTGGCTCCCCATTCGCTCTCCTTGCACGGAATAGACATTGAGGAACAAATGCCAGTCTCCACACCTCCCTCCAGCAAGATATTGCAAATAAAACTTTGTTGAAATTGAAGTACGGCGAGAGAGTTGTGGAAGTTGTTGGAGACCGGTTGAAGTATAAAAGCAACGACTAAGATCACGCTCGAAAAAAAAAAGAGATGCGGCTAATGCAACTCCCCTTTGGTTCGTCCTTCTTCTCGTGAAACACGAAGAGCAAAGTTTCACGCGCGAGATGGACCTCGCAGTCGTTAATTAAATTTGGAATAGAACGGGGAAAACTACGGAGAGAAGAGAACGTTTCAAAGGCGAGAAAAGTCTTCGGAAGCGAGCTCGGAAAGGCGAAGAAAACGGAAGTGCGCGAGAGGGAGATGTGAAAGGAAACTGGGAAGAAACGACCAGTCATTACGCCCGCCGTATATCTCGGCACTTCGCAATCATCAATAAAGTTCCAAGCGGTTCAGAGAATAGAGAATTACGAAAGCAAATGATTCACGCGATTCGAGAAACAGGAATACCGCCGGAGAAAATAGGACGTAATGGGAGAGTCAATTTACTGCTAAATTAAACATCTACACCGAATCGTGGCGCACACTTAGCTTGAAATATCGGTTTGACCTGACCACTAAAATCCCCCGTCGTATCAATGGTAGACAACGAAGAAGATAAATGTAGGTTGGACAAAAAGAACACTGTGATATATTTTTAGTATTGAATTTATTTCTAAGCAGTCTGGATGGTGAAGGTCTCTTCTATTTGTCTCAATGATCCTAGTTCCTTTCGATGTTTGTTTCCTTTGTTTGGGTCGCCAACAACTTCCTGTTTCCGATCACCGTAAAGACCGCATCAGTCCGCTCCACCCCCAAGCCGACGTCTCTAAACCGTTGAAATAAGGCAAACCAACAGCACACAATGAAAAAAAGTGCACGTACGAATCGAAGCGCGCCCCGATAAATTACGAAAAAAAAAAGATTGGTAACGTTTGATCCGATGGGGTTGCAGCTATAGCATCATTATATTGCAATGGAAGCTTCTTTTTATCCTTTATACTGTTATTCAAAATCATATTTTGCAGATTTAGCCTGTAAATCGGTAAACGAAAATTCTAAAAAAATTGCTGATGTTCACTTCTCGAATTTGCAAGAGAAAATCCGGGGAGTGAAAAATATAATTTTTGTTGAATTCCGTACGAACTTCAACGTTGGATGTATCGTTCGATATAAATGTGTAAATGAAAAAAACATACAGAAAAAAGTTGAAGAAATTAAATAAAGAGTGCTTTAGTCGTCCAATATGAATGAAAGCTCTTGCAGCATACAGAGTGGGAAGTATATATTTTCGAACAAACAAAAGAGACAAAGAGTCTTTGAGAGAACAAAGAGCTGTTCAAGGGAAAGTTTGTCGAACGATAAAATAGCTAATTAGTCATGACCACACAGGTCTCATGGGGTCTTGGACAAAAAGTGTTTGAAAAATGAAATAAAAAAGAAAATAAGATACATCGAGTCGAGTCGAATCCCCTGGGAGTACGAGTAGAGACGGACATATGTATATAGACATTGAAGGAGCAATTTCCGGATGCTCGTGGACCGTGCTTCTCGTCGACCAGAACGTGCACGGACTCCGGTATAAAACCTACCTAACGTGCTTGAGCTGAAGTCCTCTTTTCCCTCGCTCTCTCCCATTCTCTCTCGTCCTGGTTGTTCCCCTCGAACCTTTGCCGCGGTCGAGCGAACGCCTGAGTGGGATCTAGCCGGATCGGAAGTGAGCGATGATCTTTGCCGACAGAGCGCGTCGCAGCTGGCTCGATCTCGCCTCTGATTGCAAAAGTTGCGAGGCCACAACGAGGAAACGAGATCTCTCGCTCGTGGTCTGCATGCTTTTCCACTAGGGTTTTCTTTCGATGAAGTATAGGGCAACGCGGTGTCGTGCTGTCTTTTTGGACACGCGGAGAAAGGATGAAAGGAGTGAGGAGGAGAGAGGTAAAACGAAAGAAAGAGCGAGGGAAAGTCATAGAGAAGAGAAAAAAAAACAAAAGGAAAACCAACGTTGCAAAGACGAAGATAGATATAGGAAAAAAGAGGAAAATAAGAAGAAGTATGACAAAGTATATGCAAAAAGGTGGAGTCGTGTATTTGACGTGTCAATAGCAAAGATAAGGCCGGAAATTTTTTATTTTTTCGCCTCGCACAAGTTTATGCCTGGCGCATTGAAGAATCGCTTATAAAAGCGAGCAGCGAAGCGTGAGAAAAAGTTTGCCGAAAGTTCTCGCTGCTATATTTCGCCGTCGCGGCAAGCGCAAGAAGGAACTTTTATTTCTCAACCGCAATCGCGTTAGCGTCCATCACAGTTTTAATAGAAAATCGTCGAACGGTGTAAAACGCCGCAACCTCGCAAAGATTCGTGAAACGAATTTTCAATCGGGGCACTTAGGTAAGGACGAGGAAAAAAGAGAGGGAAGAGGAAATAATTATGCAGCTTTTCGCAGGATACGTTGCACCGTTATGAATATGTTCTATTTTTAAAGAATCAGTCTACAACTCGTAACTTCATGAAAAAATTCACGAAAAGAGCAAGTGGAACGCGGTTCAAAGTTTTTGGTGAAATATTTGTATGTAGCTTGACGTAGTTTCTATATAATTGTCTATTGTCATTTGGATTATTGAAATTTGTGATAGCACGAAAGATCTTTGATTTGTGAAGTGTGAAAGAACTTTGACGGAGTTTACTCCGAGATTTTTTATATTGAAATCAGCGAACCTTTCGTACCGCGTATATACGCAATCGCAATCAGCATTGATGTCAGCTCCGGACTCCCGATATTACAAAAAATCGTATAAATGTTAATAAAAACAGGTATTAATGTTATATATTCCCTAATCTGATTTTCTCCCGGAAGTATACGAAAAAGTATCTTTTCAAAAGAATTATTTATGCATTTAAAGAATGTATTCAAAGTATAATTCGCTGAATGAAAGTATATAATATAAAAAGAAATATGAAGCGAACACTTTTCCGCTGCATATTTCTTTTCGCCTGCTCTCCCGTATACTTTGAAAAGAAAATCATATCGTGAAAAATAAAACGTAGTATTTGCATCAGAGCGTTAACGGGTCCATTAAATTTTATAATTACGTAGGTATATATATCACAAATGGATCACCTTTTAGAATATTCAGAATATCTTTCATTCCTTTAAAAAGAAAATCTAGGCCTCGAGCTAAAACTGAAAAATAAACAAAAAATTAAAAGTTACTGATTGCCCACTGCAATCAATCAATTATTCGAGCTCTCGGTTAAGGTTTGAAATTCATTACTCGAAAATCGCTTAAACGTCGTTAGCACAGCCCCGTTACGTAATACCTGTCGGCTACGGAAACTCTTTCGTGAAATCACGTAACGCGATATTGCTTTTCCCGTTGCCTGCGTTTCAGAAACGATCGGTGACGAGCGGAAACTCATCGAGCACGCTTGTCACAACCCAACCATCACGAGCCTTCGTAGAAACGTCGAGCGCCGATAACGAGATTTTGAAAAATCACATGGGAAACGTGACGCTCACGGACAATCCGACATACGGGAATAAGAACGTGACGAACTAAACCGGGACACATTTCCAGATGGAAGAATTGCAGAAACCAACGGAAAACAAAAACACCATGTCAGAAGATTTAGCAACAGGAGTGAAAAATCATGCGTCATCTCGTCGATGCGATGTGTAACAAAAATTATAGTTACAGAGTCAAGTCAAGATACGTATATGTACACTCTCATACACAGACACATATTTGCGAATTGTTCGGACCAGCTACAACACAGAAAGATACAAATCCCTTGGGTAGGCGAAACTGGAGGAGGTCCAACGAAATATCGAGATGAAACATTAGAATATTTGATAACTTGGATAAATCGTTAATTGGATCGAATTATGGAAAAAAATCTTATGGAAAAAAAAACATTCCGTTTTTTCTTCAAACCAATCGTTGGCCTCTCGTAACGACAAGGTCATCCTCGGTCAGGCCAGGACGCCTTTTTTGTGCAGTGAAAATGGACTCCAATAATAAGAAATAAGAAAAATAGCCCGACCCTAAATCCCTCCCGGAACGTGCAGTAACCACGTGTCTTCAAATTCGTCATTAATTGCCATGATATAAGTAAAGAAAGGCTGCTATCGAAAATGGAAGTTTCAGAGCATATCGTTGTCCTCCTCGTTGTCTAGAGATTTAGAATTTGTTTTTCAATTTTTGGTTCCACGTATCGCATGACAACACGAAACAGAAATCCTGGGAAGCCCGGAAACGCGCTTTGCACGTTAATGATACGGTGATACACGTGGATGTTGCTATTCGTGAAAAGAAATAAGAAAAAGTAATGTGATCGTGTTACTGCGAAAGACACGGTTCTCCTTTTTAAAAATGAAGAAACATGGGTCGCGAGACAGGAAGTGGCGTATTTTTCCTGGTCACCACATTTCTGAAATGTGAAAACAATGTGGTTGCCGTTTGACGTGTTTAGCAACAGCTATATTTTTTTGGTACATGAACGTCTCGCTCCTGGTATCGAAGGGCCATCCTTTTTGTATTATATAAATCGACGATACATTAGCATCAGTCCGTAGAACGTAGTGAGACTAATCGAGCTCTGTATATATACATATATATATACAGAGTGTCCCAATTAAGAATGTCATCCTTGAAATGTAAGGTTGGGGGTGAAATTCTGAGGCGATTGATACAAGCATGTATGGTTCCCGGATCAACCTCTTAATTGTTATTCATTTTTATAGTCAGCCAATCAGGCGCGGCCGTTCAGCGGGCTTAGCCTCGAAACAATTATTATATTTAAACGTTTAGTGTCACATCGCAGGTCCATGATGATGTATTGTTATACTTTAAAGATAAATCCATAATTTGGCTCGCATTGAACTCTCCATTTCTAGGGAAAAATGTCGAAAAAATATTCTAGAAAGGTTTTTCGCATTTTCCCAGTCTAATTTTGCACTTTCGGTAAAAAC
>JAPYZJ010001142.1:0-40596 GCA_030522765.1 Ophioninae sp. B BG-2022a | reverse complement strand
AAAATGTCGAAAAAATATTCTAGAAAGGTTTTTCGCATTTTCCCAGTCTAATTTTGCACTTTCGGCAAAAACTCGGGCATATTCGTAATCAGCAGAAAAATTCCGATTAAATAGACCCTTTTAAGAGAATAAAACGGAAAAAAATATTTTTCGTCTTTCCCGGCCACTTTCCTGAAAACCTCGAAAATCACGAGATTTCAAAAGGTCGTACCGTGAGCTTTTTATATGCTATGGAGATTTATAAGGTGTGTTTGGAAACGGTTTTTGCCTGACTTAAACAATAGCGTTGGATTCGTATCGATATCTCTTATAGTTTCCCCGGAAAGTCCCCTCGAAAAATCGCAAAAACCGAGGCCAAAGGGGAAGGTATGGAAAAATTGGCAGAAATCGATGGTCCAACTTTGAAATTCTGCCAAAAATCGAAAAATCATCGGATTTTAATTGTAAAAAAAGCATTTTGAAGAGAAAATCATAACGAAGCGATTGAGCACAGAGTGGGGTGCCAAATCCAAAAGGAAAAAAAGTTATCGATGAAGTTATCGATCGATGATCGAAGTTATCAAAACCGAGCCCTTTGGCCTCGGTTTTTGCGATTTTTCGAGGGGACTTTCCGGGGAAACTATAAGAGATATCGATACGAATCCAACGCAATTGTTTAAGTCAGGCAAAAACCGTTTCCAAACTCACCTTATAAACCTCCATAGGATATAAGAAGCTCACGGTACGACCTTTTGAAATCTCGTGATTTTCAAGGTTTTCAGGAAAGTGGCCGGGAGAGTCGAAAAATATTTTTTTTCGTTTTCAACTCTTAAAAGGGTCTATTTAATCGGAATTTTTCTGCTGATTACGAATATGCCCGAGTTTTTGCCGAAAGTGCAAAATTAGACCGGGAAAATATGAAAAATCTTTCTAGAATATTTTTTCGACATTTTTCCCTAAAAAAGGAGAGTTCAAGGCGAACCAAATTGTGGATTTATCTTCAAGGTATAAAAATACATCGTCATGGACCTGCGATATGCCACTAAACGTCTAAATATAATAATAACTTCGAGGCTAAGCTCGCTTAACGAACCTGATTGACTGCCTTTCAAAATGATTAACAATTCAGGGGTTGATCCGGGAAACATGCTAATATCAATTGTCTCAGAATATCACTTCCATTCTCCCATTTCACAGCTGACACTCTTACGTGGGACACCCTGTATGTCAAAAAAAGGGAGAAAAATCGTTTTTTCGTTTAATACTGTATCGAAAACAATGCACGTCCCATACGATACGCGATACGCGTTTTTCTCTGCCCTTGTAATCCTTTTGGTCGAGATACCGAGCAGGCAGATTGAGAAAGAGACGGAACGAGGAGTGCAGCATCTCGATCCTTGAAACTTTCCCTCCGGATAACGAGGGTATCAGCGATCAAACGCTTGAATTTTGGTGTATCGATACGCGAATGTATCCACTCGGGGAAGAATATCCATGAGGGAATCCATAACAAAATTTGCGATCAGCGAGATGAAACCGGCGAAGGTGGAATCCTAACCTTGATAACTGGATCCAGCAGGCAACGACCCCGCTCGTTCGTTGGCTGCACGGCGTCACTTACGACTATTGCCCCCTGTGATGGCCTGATAAAACCACCAACGAGGGATATCTCGAGGTGCCAACTCGAAGAAACGTCGAACTAACAATGTTGCACCCAGGGAGACGTTAAAACGTTGGAGAGTCATGGCAAATGATAGGAGTAATTTGTTCGAGGTCTCTCCTGGAGGCAATCGTTTCTCGAAGGGTTTCCGGTTGAAGAATTGCCAACGATTTGCTTCTATCATCATTCAGGCTCTAATAAAACCTCCTAGTAAGAAACTTGTCATAGTTACGAGTTGTGATACTCACGATCATAAAAAATGACGAATAACCTAAAAAAAAGTTAAACGCCACCAACTGGATCCAACAAATTTCGAATTTCATTCGAATATCAACCCGAGCTCTTCATCTCTCCGTAACGAGGCACTCGAGTCGATCGCCAATAAAATCGAGGCGAAAGTAACGATCGGGGCTGAAGATTGTGAAGCGTGCGGGGTTCTTACACCCCGTTTATGCTACCAGGATAAAGAGAACTTCGATAGGAGGGGGAAGAGTGAAACGGGGGAGAGGGTTCGTTGTTCCTTGAGACGCCCTCGAAACAAAAAAGGACACACGACAGGGAGTGAGAGGACAGCGATCCCAGTACCGGGGTCCAGTGACGGTAAAAGTTCTTCGACGTGCACTTCTTTACCTCCCTCCTCACCGTTCTCTCTCGCTCGGTTTCAAACCGACGTACTTCATCGAGTCCAAAGTAGTTGTCCTTACATCGCCGAGGAAAAAATGTCATTTCATTACCTCGATCTCTTGCAGACTCGGATCTAGCTTTTGCAAAAAAAATTCTTCAACGATCGATACTACGCTTCCAGCTTAACCCAAACGAACCCAAACAAAAAAAAAAAATATTGCATTACGATTCTTTCGAAGACAAGACTACTGGAGATTAAAAGATAACAACGAGCCAGACCTGAGACCGGACACGCGCGTTGTTCGAGTCTTCGCCGTTTATACCGTGTTAAGAGAGGAATCTGAAACGGGGCTCGTGGTATGTTGCCGAGTCCATTCCTCCTCTTTGCGTTCAATGCTCGCACGCGTCCAACCCTCCTGCCTCTTCGTCTTCCAACCCCTGCTCCCCTCCTCACCTTTCGTAATTCATCGGATCCGTCTGGTGAACGACTTTGGAATGACAATCACCAGGATCGTTCCTGCTGATTCGACCAACCGTTTATCAACTTTTTATCAATCAAGAATTAATATATGATACATGGTTATCCTCGATTATAATTGTTTTTAATTAATCGTCGATCACATCCTTCCTCAACTAATCCTCAACTATCGACCTGCCAATTTTTTCTCATCGTTTCGTCTCCTTTAGGTTTGTTTGGGTTTGTTTGGGTTGCAATGAAGGGAGAAGGATGGGGGAGGAAGTTTCTCGATATACATGTAGGAAATAGTGTTTTCATTGATGAAAGACCAAATACGAAGACTCTACCCCCTCGCTCCTCAGCTTCTTCGTGTATACGACCAACTGTCGCTTTCCCCCTGGAATCCTGATACGACCAAAAATTTGACGATTTTTACAGCTCGCGCAAAGAAAAATACCGTTACGCACATATTTTTTTTTTTTTTTTTTACAACGCGTTACGGTACGCTCGAAAACGTTCTCTGGCGAGAGGGACAAGCCGGAGGGGTCGGCCGGAGGAGCGGAGGGGGAGGGGGCAATCGCGGAGAAATCGCGTTTGTACACGGGCTAAGATATATATCTGGCAACGTTGCGGCACGTACGTTGAGCCACCGATCGTAAAAATTTTTGCGTGCTCACTTTTGAGTGACATTTCCATCCGCACGAGGATCGGGATAATTCCTCACGCCGAGCGAAAAACAGAAAAGAGAAATAAAAAATGTAAGAAAAAAAGATACCCTCTGTGAGCGATTATACTGGGGAGGGACATACAGGGTGTTCCATGATGAAATGTCAGCAGTGATATAGGGGGTTGGGGGCGAAATTCTGAGTCGATTGATATAAGCATTTACGGTTCCCGGATCAAAGCCTGAATTGTTATTCATTTTTTAAGGCAGCCAATCAGCGACGCCCGTTCAGCGTGCTTAGGTCAGCCATACGTGCTAGTGCCCGGAAAATGTAAAAACTATTAGCGTAAAACTCGAAATAATTATTGCATTTAAACGTTTAGTGTCATATCGCAGATCCATGTCGATGTATTTTTATCGACTGAGGACGAATCGAACATTTCCCCAAAAACTAAAAATCTCCATGAAAAAATTCGTAAAAAACTGCTAAAAAAACGATTTTTTTTCCTATGTGCAGTTCTTTCCACGAAAATTCGATGATATTTGTAATCAGCTGAAAAATTTCGTTTGGATAATCCCTCAAAAATATTTCAGAATCGAAAAAATATATTTCACAAATTTTTCCATACATACCCCTTTGCTTCCTTTTTTGCGATTTTTCAAGTGGACTTTCCGGGAAAACTATACGAGATATCGATACGAATCCAACGCTATTATTTAAGTCAGACAAAAGCCTTTTCCAAACTCACCAATTGAATCTCCATTGCATAGAAGAAGCTCACTCTACGGCCTTTTGAAATCACGTGATTTTTGCGATTTTAGAAAAGTGGCCAGGAAAATCGAAATTCTTTTTCGTCTCTTTTGACACTATTAAAAAAATTTATTTGATCGGAAATTTTCCGCTGATTACGAATATGGCCGAGTTTTTGCCAAAAGAAGAAAATTACACTGAAAAAAATAGAAAAAAAACGTTTCTCCAATATTTTTTTGACATTTTTTCCCAGAAATGGAGAGTTCAAAGCGAATAAAATGGTGGATTTGTCTTCAAGGTATAAAAATACATCGACATGGACCCGAGATATGATGCTAAACGTCTAAATAAAATAATTATTTATTTAAACAAAATTAATAATAATTCAGGGATTGATCAATCGACTCAGAATTTCACCCCCAACCCCCCAGTTTCACGGATGACGTTTCGTCGTTGGACACCCTGTATACACGCACGGTTATGCCTAATTGAAGTCGCGATCGCGTTTTATTGCTCGATGTGTACGAATCGCGCGAGTTTCGTTGACGGAGGGCGGGAGAGGGCGCAGAAACGAGACGAGAGGCTGGTCCGGGAGAGGATACGAGGCGATCGTGTTCTCTCAGTTCTGTCACGAAACCCATATAAGAGCAACTCTCACTAAAGTTGTTTTTTTTTCTTCTTCTTCTTTCTTTAATTTATTTATTTATTTTTTTAAGTAGCGCGTAAGTTTCTTGCATCGTGTTTTTTGAGAGGAGAAGGGGGTAGAGGTTTCGAAGACAGAGAGATCGGCAGGGAGAGGAGGGGCCTGACATCGAAAAGTCTTGTCAACTTGAGAGGTTTTCGAACGAGTCTTCTCACACCCCAATACACAGAAGGATCCAAATAGCGGACGAAACGTACGATCGCCCAAGACTTCGAGCGTCCAGTTGCAGTTTCGCGAAGAAGAAAAAAAAAAGAGACGAAAAAAAAAAGGTCACTGCGTCACGCTCGAAACACGAAACAGATGAACGTTCTCATTCATTATGCATAAGCATAATTATGCACGAAAAAAAAGAACGTATACATATATAGCATATAGCATCCGTAGTCGATGCTATTTTTGGCGCTGTGAAATCCAACGGAACCGAAAAAATAAAAATAAAAAACCGCGATAATATTGACAAACACGAGACGATGGAGTCGTATTAATAGACTTTGTCGAAAGTAAAATGCCGGTTCGTTGAACCGTAACTCGAGCGTGTGGACCCTGGAGAAAAAAGGCGAATTTTGACGAGACAACGATAACGATATCGTTCCACACAACAGCTGCGACATTTTTGGTGAAAAAATTTTTTTTTAAATTGAATTGTATTTTTTAATGGTAAAATTCGAAAAAAAAATCGTAGGGAAAAGCGGAAGTGACAAAAGCAGCTTGGCTGCAGCAACAATGTCCTGTGTATTATTTTGTTCATTATTTATTAACGAATCGAGTCATCGCTCGATCGAAGGCAATAATCGGGAAGGAGGAAAAATAAACGCAAGCTCCTTACGCACGTAAGGTCGAAGGGTGAAACGTGAATAGTCGATCGGCGATGTTGAAGGCATCGGGTAATACACGGGTATCCCAGCCGAGATGAGAGCGAGGACTGCGGCTCTCTGGCGCCACTACATCGCTGATGCACCCGAGTGAAACTCCGCGGCGCAGCGTGGAGTCCACCTCTTGGTGGGGTTTAACGCGATCGAGTAGACACTGCGGTGCGCGGAGGTTCGCCTGCGGAACGAGCTTCGACCCGAACATGCTCAAACGCGAAATCCCCGGAAAACGTTTACGGACGATCGATCAACCCACTCCCGAGAACCCAAACAATCCAAAGCTGGTGTAGCCTATGAAAATTGCGATAAAGTGATCCATCGAAAAATCCGATCGAAAGACAAGAAATAAATAATAAGGGATTTTAAACACAAATAATCGTTTTTTCAATAATAATTTATCGAAATATTTATTTATAAAATAATACAATGAATCATTGAACAATAATAATATTTTTCAGTGATTGTTTATCCCATAGAGACAAGTGGAACGTTGCGAAATAAATGTTGAATAATAAACAATCGAATGATGAGAACTAATAGGGAATTTAACATACAAATAATTGTTTTTTTTAATAATAATTTATACAAGTAGTTATTCATAAAATAGTACAATGAATCATTGATGAAAAATAATATTGTTCAATGATTAATTGTTTATCCCATAGAGACAAATGGAACGTTGCGAGATAAATGTTGAATAATAAACAATCGAAAGACAAGAAATGATAGTAATTTTAACATACAAATTTAACATACAAATTATTCTCGTTTTTCGATGATAATTTATATAAATAATTATTCATAAAATAATACAATTAATAATTGACGAAAAATAATATTGTTCAATGATTAATTGTTTATCCCATAGCGACAAATAAAAATCTTCATTGCAAGATAAACATTGAATAATAAACAATAAAATAAGACAATAAAAAGTCAATACTTCAAAGGATCGAAAAGTATTCGAAGGACAAAAATATACATCTATTAGATCTGATAAAAAAAAAACCAGACCAACGAACAATCCCTAAAATTCGAATTTCCTCTTCTACAAAATTCTTCTATTCGACGGGATTTTTTCATCCTTATTGTATTCTTCGTTGAAGTAGACAAAAACGTCGTCAAACGATCGAGTATCCCAGTCGCAATCGTGGGTACGATCTTTCAAAAAAAAAAAGTGCTCGAGCGAATCAGCAATGCGGAATACGAGATTACTAGTTATCTGTTAGTCAAAAGAGTTCACCGTTATACGACTATCGGTCATTCCACGTGATACGTTTCTTATTTGTCATTGTTCGCCTCTTCGGAGTGTCATTGTTTTTCTCTCGTTCTTTTCGGCTCCCTCCCCTTTCGGGCCTCTCGTCGAGTCTCCCTTGGCCCTCCGGTTGGCTGCTGAGATCGCCGGAGCTCGAACGAGGCATCGAAACATTCCGTGTAGGATCGTCCCAGTGCCCGTACACCGTTGCGTTTCATCCGGACCAATTCATATATTTTTTTCCCCAACTGGTGTTTCTTTGTCTTTCGGTGTTGACGAGCGTGAGTTTTCTTCTTTTTTTTTAGATTTTAATTTTTTTTAATTTTTTTTAAATTTTTATTTTACTCTCCTCTTCCGCCATTCCTGCCGGAAATGTACCGGCTCCGTAATAGCTTTCTCCCGAAGAAGCTAATTGCGCAAGCGCGACATACACGCGGTTTTCCTTAAATTCTCTGTTTCTCGTTCGCCACATTCTCCCGGCCATTAAATATCGGACAAAAGGGAATCGAGCGACGAAACTGGTATCCACCTTCGGCTACGTTCGGCTCTATTCGCTACCTCGTCTTTTCCCCTGGTCCAATAGCCGCTTGAACGCCGAGAATCAAGGTTGCACGAAATTCGCTGACGCGTCACTTTCCGGACTGGCTGGAATCTCGGTGAGTGAAAAAATAAAAGAAACGAAAAACTGCAGCGAGAGTAGGAGAACGAAAAAAAAAAAAATTAAGCTAATTATCGAAGAAAAAAAAGCAACCTTGACAACGTAATTTACCAAATAGGATAAAAACTTTCAATTTGTACACTTATTTTAGCTATAACGAAAATCGATCTTTTTCTGGTTTCAGATCGAAATGTGGACGCGATGGATTTACGCGTTGATTTTTGGCGGATCGATTCTCCTGATAACGATTTTTCGCCTGAGAAGGAAGAACCTTCGTCTACCTCCGGGTCCCAGAGGCTTACCGATCGTCGGTTACTTGCCATGGCTCGATCCGAAACAACCTCACTTGAGCCTGACCCAACTGACGGAAAAGTATGGCCGGATGTGTGGTCTCTGGATGGGATCGGTTTACACGGTTTTGGTTGCCGATCCACGGATCGTTAGACAAGCTCTGGCTAAATCGTCGGCGTCGGGGAGAGCACCTCTTTTTCTCACACATGGCATTATGCGAGGATATGGTGAGTTTTTTTCGTTAATTACAATTTTTCGTCTTCGATTCGTCATTCTATTTTCGATTCACAAAAATTCTCATTTTCGTCTTCCGTCGATTTGACGAATACGAGTGCTTGAAAATTTTTTTTTTCACGTAACGATTATAATGGGAATCAAAAATGATTCGTGACAGTTGGTGGGAAAAAAAAAAGTCTTTCTCGTCGGATCGCTGGTTGACCTTTATCACTGGCGCTACCTGGTCGCCGTTTCCTCTCGAATCGTTCCTCCCGGACGATCGTCGATGTTTTTATAATTTCGTAATTAACGTCAAGGTTTCGAGCAACGTTGCAAAAATCCCTGCACTCTTTCGTCGAATCAAATTATCGTGGCGGATAAGCGAGAGATGCGCGCGTGTAATTGGTACCTTCGTTGGAGAAGGACGAAGGATAAAAGAGGTTGGAAGAGATCGCGAGCGATAATTTAATTGGCCGAATCTTTGGCGTTACAATGTTCGAAAAAAGCCCGAGGTCAGGAATCAAATTGGGCCACTCTTTCGTTTGGAAAGAGGGGGGAAAACGGATCGAGGGAGGATCCAAAAAAATCATTTAGTTACAGTCGGCGGTCTGGCAAAGAGATTGATAACGGTTGCCAGCAGGTATACATGCCCTCAGGCTTTTGATGCGCTTCCGAGAACTTTCCGTCTCTCCCTCTTTCCTCTTCCCTCTCGAAACGCCAGTCCCTTTCTACCTCTTCGAAATACGAGACGAAGGTTGCTGCGGAGTGAAAGAACGAGAGGGATGAGCAAACCCGAAAGCGAAAGTAGGTAACATTGAACCTGAGTTTACAGACGGGATGAGCTATCCTATCGTCTCGATCGTTCCGCGTATCCTCGAGCCGTTTTCTCAAAACACTCAATTAGGGAACCAAAGAAAAAAAAAAACAAAAAGAAAAAAAACAGCATTATTTGACAGCGCATCAGTGGAGAGAGATTGCGAGGATTCTCCAAGCAGCGCAATATTACAACAGGTATTATAGGAAATACGAAAATACCGTTTCAAAGACCCCATTTTTTTTCTACCATTTGTCTATGCTCAAATTTGGTCTTACTCCTTACGTACATCAGAATATTGAAAAAATGTCGTTTTTTTTTTCATTTTTTTTAAACCGAAATTTCTTTTTGCATATTATTATCGTTAATTTCTCATTAAAATAAGAATAATCACGTCTCGAGGAGGCTAATCGAGGAATTGCGAAGGCGGGCTGACGCGCACGCGTGTGAAATCGGTTGGAAAAATGTCACGATGATGCAGTCAACTGCAGAGGCAGGACAAGCGATACGGGAGAACAGAAAACGACACACGGAGTTCTCGCGGTTGCTACGTATACGACACACTCGTATTAAAGATTGTACAGCCGATTACGTCGTTTGTCGCGTGTTGCGCAATGATTCGCAGCTCGGTTCGAGGCCGCTCGTGCCAACACGCTTCTTCGTTCCTCCGAGACGCACGATCCCCCTTCCCCCAACCCTCTCTCTCTCTCCGGCCAGCCCGATATTGCAGTCGTTGAGAGATCGTCTTCCAGCCGCGACAATCGATACTTCGATCGTTCACAGAAACGTACCTTCTTTCCATCCACCTTCGGAAAACATTTTCCGCTATGAGCAGAATCATAAAAATGGAAAACGAGGAAGGGAGGAAAGGGGAGAGAATAAAACAAATTACTCGAGTCGTTGAATATCGAGAATCTTAATTGAATCGGAAACGCGTTTATGACATTCGTAGCGTTTAATCGTTACTTTTCAATACGAATCTTGAAATCGTTCGAAATCGAATAACATCAGCGAAGAGAGTTGTTTTTTTTCTGGGGGAGATTGATGTTTGAGCCAATCGTGATGGTTTTTGATGATTAGTATTTTCTCGAAATCATATGTCATTTTTAATGAATCGTCTTTTTCCAAATTCTTTCCAATTTGAATGTCTTTTTCCAAATTAGTCTCTTTCCAAATTCTTTTTAAATTTCAATGATTAGTCTTTTTCCAAATTCTTTTCAATTTCAATGATCACTCTTTTCCCAAATTCTTTTCAATTTCAATGATCACCAATTTCAATGATCACTCTTTTCCCAAATTCTTTTCAATTTCAATGATCACTCTTTTCCCAAATTCTTTTCAATTTCAATGATCACTCTTTTCCCAAATATATTGGCTCGAACGGTCCCCAGGGATGGTGAGGTGGTCAAAAGAACGATCTCCGAGGACATTGGGCGTGTCAGACGTCACTAGCGTGGGATAGTTATCAGAAATCGTACCCTCTCGTCGCTTTGTTGTTGTTGTTGTTGTCGTTTTTTTTTTTGTGTCTTTTTCGTTTCGTCAGGCAAACGACGAGTTTTTCGTAGTAAATACCTGAAAAGTCAATGGCCATCAATGGAATTCGAGTCGTTCGATTCTTTCGTGTGCGATGTGCTCACCTTTCGGCCGGCACCTTTGTGCGACATAATTATTCGTAATTTTCATCGTTGGTGTCTTCAGTTTGGCGGAAAAACATCCTGGAACGGGTCGTTCAACCAACGTCAATGGGTATTTGAATATTATCGTAGATCGAATAGAGTAAAAAAAAAAAAAACAAAAAAAAAAGGCGGGTTTCCGCGAAAAGGGCATGGACCGGGAACGATGAAAATTACGGCGGTCTTCGTCCCGAAAATACGAACGTCAAAAATATTCAATATATACATATATGTATATAATAAATATACACGTGTCAGCGTGATTGCTGTTGTACGAGGTAGTGAAGTATCGCGAGCCTTGAACAAGGTGTTTGACCCTTTAGCGGCGATTATGGGCACGCGTGCTCGAATAGTTTGCGGCGGCGCTTCGTGCGCGACTCGAATCGTTCGTTGGTCCAGTATGCGGCTCGGAACGAGGCAGGGGCCGAGGGGAAACCTCATCGGCGTCGAGGCAACGCACACTCTCGATAGGATCAACGGGCACACGGGAAAACCGCGCATTTCTCTCGTTCCTCGTTTTTCATTCTCAATTGCCATGACATTTGCGAAGTTACTCTCGATTATCATCAACACATATATATATATACATACATTTTTTTTCGAATCTTCTCTTTCCTTCGTTCTTTGATTTCGACACTTTTCGTTCGTTAATCGTTCATCAATTCGGATTCATCGTTTCGAGAAAAATACGAGTTCAAAAATTTGATCGTATTCCAGGATGATTCGGAGAATAAACACTTCCGAACGAGAAGGTGTTTCTTCTCCGCTCTCACTTTCTTCAGTGGATCGATCTCCTTGAGTAAAGTGTCTCGCGCTATCATCGGTGTTTCCATCGAGATTAATTATCGTTTGAAAATTAATTACCGTTTGAAAAGTATCCGAGAAATTATTGCATTTTTCAGTTACAGATGCAAGCTCAAATTCAGCACACGTAATTTTCCCTTTCTTTTTCATCTGCCCCCTTGTCAACACTCCCCCACCCCCCGGCCCCTCCCGGTGTGCGTTCGTACGTGTGTGATCGATGACCGCGCAAGGACTGGATTCCTGACCCTCCCTTCCCCGTTCCTCACGTGTATGAATTCATTATGACATTGCCCACGAGCTCGGATAAGCTATACGCCGATAAACCAAATTGCTAAGCTATGACGAATGATTATCGACGGAGGCCTGAACCGATGAACGCACTATGAATATTCAACCGACGGAGCATCCTCGTCGCCTTCGATACGTCCCGGTGCAAGTGCACGGAAAAAACGTTTCATTATCATTTTTTTTCTCGCGAAGTTTTTTTTCGAACCGGGGTTTCATTGATTTGTTTGGGTTTGTCTAGGTCGACTGGCCGAGCCGGTAAAATTGGAAACGAAAAAAAAAAACTGCAATTTTGATATATTAGACGACGAAGCATAAATTTTGTTTTTCGTTTTTTTAAATTAGCTCTCGTCGAACGAGAGACAGAGCCGACGTAAGGTGTCGATGAAACGGACGGGTGACTATTTCTCACGACATGGCCATTCGCACGCTCTCGCTTACATTATTCAATAGGTCGTGAGCGATGAATTTATGATCGAGAGCTCGCTGAAAATACAGTGCGTGTACATGCAACCGCGTAAATACGACGAATCGCAAAACGCGATTCCGTCAAATTTCACATCCCGAGGATATATCGATTTTCATGAAGGTCCATAGTGTTTTTGTCGAGGCAAAGGTATATTACATAAAGTACGTTCGTGAATCGACGATAACGATACTCGATCGCGATACGCGGGCGCGTGCGCGCAACCGATTTACCGAATCGTTATTCATCGAGCGTCTTCGATCGTAAACCTCATTGGTGTAATCGAAGAATCGAGGAACGATCGGCATCAAGATTCCACGATGATTCTTTCGATCTATTGGCTCGGGGGTAAATCACAGAAAAGATCGAGATCCCTCGAGACCGTGAAAAGCTTTTACACGTATTTAACGTTTCGAGGAATGAAGAGATCGATTCGCGGCTGTGAAACGATCGATCGTCGCCGATTCTTCGCGATCGGCAGCTACCGACTCGTCGATTTTGGGACGGGCTGTAGAATGGAAAAAGGCAGATTATTCCGATCGAATTGATTCTCTTGGTTCGTCGATCTTAATTCAGTTCATCGACGTCGTCTTGCGGTTTGCCCGTGTCTACTGGTGTCGTATACCGGTCGCCCGACGTCGTTCTATCAGCCCCGGTGTTTTATTTATTCAATCGCAACGACGCTTCCAACTTGTCCGAGCCCATAACGCGCTCGCGCATACTTGGGTGCGGAGATTATCGTTTATTCATTGCAAGATTATCCTTCGGAGAGTTCAGTGGCTGCGCCTAGTTTCGCGACGTTCATCTTGTTGACGCGCGGTATTTCCCCGCGCGAGAAACTCCGCGTTTTCGTTCTTTTTTTTCTTCTTCTTCTTTTTTTTCCTTCCTTTTTTCCTTCGATTATTATTCGAATAGCGTTCGCGTGTGGCGCGATTGTACGGATGCGTACACCAGCGCCAGAAACACCCGCCGATCGCTATTACCGATTCCTCTATTTTTTTTCCCTTTCTTTCACCTTTTTTTTTCAAATCCAGCCAATTATCTCCTATCGGAAAACAAATTTTCCTCATAGCCCCTCGAATTTCTCAGGTCTCATATGCTCCGAGGGGGAGCTCTGGAAAGAACAGCGAAGGTTCGTCACCTCGTGCTTGAAAAACTTTGGTATGGTCAAGTACGGGCCACGCAGAGACAAAATGGAAGCCGGTATCGTCGAATTCGTCGACGAGACCGTTAACGTAAAAACTATTTTTTTTTTTCGTTTTTTTTTTGTTATCAATCGTATCAGATCAGGGACCAATGGCTGAGGCTACTCGTTTTCCAGGCGTTTAAAGATCAATCGACCAGCGACGACGGTTCCATCGATCCTTCCAAAGTACTTCATCATTGCCTCGGCAATTTCATGAACAAACTCGTTTTCGGAAAGGTTTACGAAGAGAAGGACGAGACTTGGAAATGGCTGAGGGATATCCAAGAGGAAGGCGTCAAGTACATCGGCGTTGCGGGTCCTCTCAACTTTTTGCCATTTCTCAGGTACTCGTTTGATCGTCAACGACCCCTCCCCCCTCCCTTTCCTCCATTTTGGATAAAATTGTTATCAGGCGTCTACAATGTACAGGATATTGCCTCGTTTCAAAAAAGTCATGCGGATGCTAAAAGATGGGCAATCGGCGACGCATAGGGAGTACGCGAAAATCATCGAGGCCCATCGAGCCGCGAAAAAAAAGGGGGAGACGAACGAAAGCTTTCTCTCGTGTTTCAACGATGAGATAAAGACTCGATCCGAATCGAGCGGTGATTTGGGCTCGTTCACGGAAACCCAGTATCATCACTTGCTCGCTGATCTTTACGGTGCTGGCGTTGACACCACGATCGCCACCCTTCGCTGGTTTCTTCTCTACATGGCGGTTCATCGCGAGGAACAGGTGCGACGTGATTTCGCTTTTCGATTTTTTTTTTTCTTCGACGATTCGATCGTGATGGGATTTTTGGGGGCGTATCGACATCGGTTTCCATCCACACATTTTTCCATGTTTCCATTACTTTTAGACTTGGAATCGCGATTTTTTAAATCCGATTTAGTGATACAAAAAAAATGATTTTTTTGTATTTATTCATATTTCATTTATTAAGAAAAAGAATTTTCTTCTAAGAAAAGATCTACTAAGAAAAGAAAAATTCTTTTTTTACTGAATTAAATATAAATTGCAGTAAATTATAATGCCAAATTATAAGTAAATTTTTGAAGTAAATAAAGTACCTTTACTTTATTTACAAAAATCAAATTCAAATTCAAATAAACTGAATTTTAATTAAAAAAATGTAATTATGATTTACTTATAATTACTTTCGATCAATAATAATCTACTTTAAGATAACTATAATTAATAACAATTATTATAATTAATTATTAATTATACTACTTGAAAATGTACTAAGAGAAGAAAAGAAAGAAAAAAGTTCCATCAACGGTCATCGACGATAATACGGTTTGATCCGCCTAGGATAAAGTTTATCAGGAGATGATCGAGGCAATCGGGAAGAGAGCGCCGAAACTCGAGGACAGATCGCGTTTGATCCGTCTCGAGGCATCGATCGCTGAGGTTCAAAGATTGCGAACCGTCGTGCCCGTTGGAATTCCCCATGGTACGACCGAGGTAACACATTATCGGGGTTTCTCTCGCGCTCTCTCGTTGCGCAAAGTCCGTTCGCGTTTAAAACGCGTTTAACGTTGATCGGTCGATTATTGAAGGACACGACGATCGGTGATTACGAGATACCAAAGGGAACCATGATAGTACCGCTGCAGTGGGCGATACATACGGATCCGGAGTATTGGGATGATCCATTGGTTTTCAAGCCGGAAAGATTTATCGGGGAGGACGGAAGTCTCGCCAAACCGGAAGCCTTTATGCCCTTCCAGACCGGTATTATCATACTCGATACGATTCTCGAAACAGCCGATACACCCCAGTTTGAAAAAATCATTAATCCCGTTCTTACGACAGGAAAACGTATGTGCGTTGGCGACGAGCTTGCCAGGATGTTGCTATTCCTGTTCGCCGGTGGTATTTTGTCAGGTTTCGCAATTTCCTTGTCTAAACTCGAAGAAACGAGTCTCGAGGGCGATTGCGGTATTACTCTCGTACCGAAACCCCACCGTTTGGTCTTTTCTCCCCGAGGGAACGACTGATTGAAAAATGCATCGATTCTCTTACGTTTACATCGAACCGCTGTCATTCGTCATACTTTTGTACGATTCCACGTGTATCTTCGAGTACCGACAAAACTGCTCTCGAAATAAAATAGTTCAACTGATTTTTCCACCATTATTCGACCCTAATGGTCGCGATCGAAAATCCAAAAATCCAAACCCAAACCGCATCGATCTTTCGTCAATCTGGAGCCATAAGCCAATGGATATTGAAAAAGGGTCATCAACGAGTGCAATCGCGTTCTCGATGGGAAGCTGAAATCGTTCGAGCGTGTCCGAAGAGCGCGCTAAATACATCCGTACTCGACGAGATCCCAGTGACGACTGCGACAAGTTCGTGGCGAACTTGGCTCGTGACAGACACTCCGGCGGTTGTGCAACGACCATCTCCCGTTCCTCCAACATAAGGGGAGGGGCAGGAGGGGGCGCCACGAGAAACTCTCCATCATCGAGCTATCGAGAATCACTTCGCTTCTTTTCGCTCTATTCCTGCTAATCCGAACAAACGCCGAGAAACAAAAAACTTTTTGAAACCCCTCCCCCTTCCCTCCGAACCTTCCGGGTTTCGAAGCTGGACCGAAAAGTTGAAAAAAAAATCGTTGCACGACAAAGAGCCAGTTGCTTCTGTCGTGTTATTTTGGATACGGGATAACGGCGGAGGGGGTGACACGGGGGCACGAAAAAAACGCACGTTTTTTCGAGTGCGTAATGACGGAAGTGAAAGTCAGGAGTTTGCCGAGATTGGACGAAGCGAGGGAGAGAAGATCCGTACCGAGTTGAGATACACGAGAAAAAAATGTAACTCGCTGTAACGCACCGAAACTCTCTCGAAACCTCTGTTTTTTTTTTCGGATAAACTGCCGGTTGAAAAAACTTGGTGGAATGTTTTTTTTTTATGCCGATTTTCCGAGGACCGATTTCGCATCGAGGATAGATGCGTGTTCCCACGAGCGTTTTCTTCGTGTTTGCGTAGAAATTGTTCGCGCGTTACGGCTGATCGGTCGTCATTGACGGGAACGACGAAAAAACGGAAAGCGATACGATTGCGAGATCGACGTCGTGATAACCTCGAGTACGAGATGCGGCGATGCAGGGAAATCGAATCGCCTTCGTTTGGAACGAAGGATAATTCGTTTCCGAAAATACTCGCTTTTAACGCTTTATTGTATATGTTCAGATAAGTAACGAAAGTTCGAGACAAATTTGAGAAATTTCGGTATATCGCGAGAGTTCATCCTGAGTTGCGCAACGCGCTGGAAATAGGAATTTTGAAAAAGCGTCGTTTTCTCGTTTCGATCACTGGCCTTGGAATCGATGGCGAGATCGTGAACTGCCATCAACGATAGACACGAACGCGAGACGTTTCGCGGATAAAAAACATTCAGAGGTACCAAATATTGATCGAGGAAACGAGTGTCGCATCCTTGCAGAAAACGAGTCTTCGATTGAACGAATTTTTTTTTTCTTTCGAAACTTCGATTTTCTAGGGATTCCTCGAAAAACTTTTTCAACCCTTTGTTTTCCGATACACCGCGAGTCTCGATCCCTACTCGCAGAGTCCCGCCCAGATGAGTCAACGTGACTCCCTTGAGTTTTTCGGGCCACTTGACTTTCGTGTCATCGATCTCGCGCGTGCGGCGTCTTACGAAGCGGCTTACGATCTCCCCTTCTCACCCCCCTCCTCCTCTTCCGCAACTCCTACCTACCTACCTGTGATATTTCGTTAGAAATGACACGGAGATAAATGAGACGAGGAGGCGATCGAGCAGAGTTTCTCTTATGTAAGTAGCGCATTCGTTTCGGATTAACCTTACGAGCGTACCAGCTATTTCGTGCAAGTACAGAACCAAAAGATATTCTCGAAGAGATCAACGTTCCACGTTTCTTCGATCGATTGAAAAAATTATATATTTGCTTTTTCTTTTTTTTTTTAATTCTCTCTTCGAGTGCACACTACCGCCGCTAACCTATAAGTGCACACTGGGTCAATCTGACCCATCACTTTTTTCAAATCGTTTTATTTCGATAAATATGCTTTTTTTTGTTTTTTTTTTGTAGAAACGTTTTTTGTCAGAATCATCCATATATAGGCCTAAATGTACTTTTTTTGACAAAATGAAAATAAAACGCAAAAAAAAAATCGTACTTACATGAAAAAACGTTATGGGTCAAAACGACCCAGTATGCACTCGAAGGGTTAATTTCTCGATACGTTGAAAATAGAGTTCGAAAAGAGGAAACTTTTAGTTCCGATAATACGAGAATACGAAAGGGAAAGATCCGCGCGTGATTTCGGAATGTCTCTGGAATCGGAAGAGGGAAAGAGATGAAGAAAGAGAGAGATAATCGTTTCTGGTCGAGCAATGTCCGAACATGAATGGGAAAAGTGCCCTACCGAATATATATCGACGCGCCTGCGATTGCCGGCGAAGAGAAAGCTAGCGAGTCTCTTTCGGGCGCGCGCGCGGCACCGTTTTACGGAGAGGAAAGAGAGAAGCGGGAGCAGAATACGGTTTGGGCGGCGAAGCGACCGCTTCGGCACGAGGTGGACGTTCTCGACGCGGTGAAACCGCGAGATCCTCCCGAGATCATCGCCGGAAAGAAGCGAATAAAAGTTTGCTCGATCGAGCGATACTTTTGTTGCTCGATGAAGGATCGAACCCAAACGAAGCGAAAACGGGTCGTTCGCTGATGGAAATTAATATCAACGAGGAAGAAAAATTGGGCGAGCTCTGATTCTTGTAAAAACTCGAATTTTATTTCGGATAGTAAGTAATGCAAAAAAGGATTTTTCGATATTTTGAAATTACGAATCATCGACGAAAGACGGGAATTGGTTTGGTCTGAATTTCCACCTAACGATTGAGAGATCTCGAATTAACTAGATAAAAATATGATTTCTTTTTATTTTTCTTTCAATTTCGTTATTTTTTTTTGTACATTAAACAAAGGTATCGAATAACGCGATTGGACGCCCGCGGTGCGTCGAATCGCGCGAATGAACACATTGTTGCGGCTCAGTTTGTTGTTTGTTTTTTTTTTGTCATACTTTTTCTCGCCACATTCGGTTGTGCTTAAAATTAACGTTTCTTAGTCGTTCGGCGAGAATTTCGTCGCCGACGAATCCAAATTTAACGATGGACCCAAAGTGCTCATCGTCAAATTTGGATCAGCCGGGGTTCGTACGTTTCTTTTTTTTTTTCCGCTTTCTCGCCGAACTTTCCTAACCATTCTCACAATTTGTTCACACACATAAATACATTGCTACGCGCTCGGGATACTGGGGAAAGGGGGGTAGGGCGGCGGGGACGTGTCCCCGAGCGTCAATCACATACCGATATGTATACGCTTCGATCTATGTACAATTAGCGGAAAGCAGAGATCCTAGCTCCTTCGTAATGTTTCGACTAGAACGTACACTTTCCGCTACTCGCTCCGGCGTCTTCACGTTCGCGATCTTCACAAAATTATGCACAAATTTCGTGGAAAAAATCGAGAAAACAAAAAAACAAAAAAATAGTAAAAAGAATAAAACACAGAGCAAACGTGAAGGGTGCCTCGCGAGACTAAAAATGACTATGCAGAAGGTATCTTTATCCGTTTTTTTGTTTCCATGCTATTTTTTTTTTTGTTCGTTTTTGTTGTTTGAAAGTCAACGACGATTTGAAACTCGAATAAATTAGAGTTTAGCGTAATAAATTTCGTCGTAACTTTGCATAAATAAATCGTGTGTGTGTGTGTGTGTTTTCGTGTGTGCGCGCGCACGTTTGGCTGCGGGATAAAACGATCGTTGACAGAATTTTCGTTGAGCTCTTCGTTTCCGTTGAATGATTTTTTTGCATTTTTTTTTTTTGTTCGCTGGATCGACTTTGTACTCTTTGCCACAGGCAGCCGAGGTGTACGCGCGCTTGGAGAGACGCAGAGGGACGGAGAGCGAGAGAGAGAGAGAGAGAAGGCTCGCGATCTCGATCCATAGCGCGTTCTACGATTGAAGAAACCGGTGTGGTCGATCTCGATTGCGCAACGAATCTGCACTCAGCTCACACTTCTCGCGAACCGAAAGAACGCTCGTGCCTGGGAGAGACGATTTCCCGCGTGAGGAAAAGAAGAAGAAGAAGAAAAAAAAAAGAACGTTCTTGGGATCGTCCAAGAACTGCGTGCATCGCTCGTTCGATCTCTTCCCCCCTCTCTCTCTCTCTCTCTTTCCTTCCCTCGTTGCAACGAGTTCCAAAATTCTCCATTTTTGCCTCTCCAGATTTCTTTTTTGCATTTTCTCGAGTTTTTTTCATTATCTTCTTCGTTCACTATTTCTCCTCCGGATTTGCGTTTTCGTGTGTGTGTAACTTTTTTTTTTCATTTTTTTCTTTTCGTACTCTCTTTGTCTTTCGCAGTTTTGACGCATGAGAGCGATAGGAACAACTACCGTGCTCCGTAAGCGATGAGTGGAGACTGGGAGTCGTATCGACGACACAAAAAAAAACAACGTAATAATAATAATAAGGACGATTGAGGATTGTCTTTCGCGATCGATAGGACTGGCCACAATCGCGCCCTGTCTCTCTCACCATTTCTCCCTCCACTTCTCGGTCTCAATGACTCCCGATGTTTCTGAGAGGATTGGCCGTTTCGCTGAGCCCACTGGAGCCGACCAATTCGAGGTCTCTCTGCACCAGACAAACTTTGAAGGGATCGGGGGTTACGGTGACGCCAGCGTTGCCTCGTAAACTCGGCAATGCCGTACCAACCGGTAACGTTATATCGAAATTGTGGACGAGCGAGCTGAAGAACAGGAACAATTCCATACGGGCTAGAACATCCCCGAGGCACATTCGCCGACCGACACCGAAAGGCATAAAGTACTCGGGCTTGCAAACTTTACCCTCCGCCGAGAGAAATCTCGCCGGCCGGAAGTCCTCCGGCTCGTTCCATAATTCGGGGTCCATGTGTACCGCGTGCAACAACGGCACGACTTGCGAACCAGCTGGTATCGTGAAACCGTTCACGTTCACGTCGCTGTAACACCATTTCGAAACAAACGGAACGCGTTACTTTTTTTTTTCTTTTTTTTTTTTCTTTTTCGTTTATCGATAATCGTAGAATTTTATTTCAACGCTCGGGCTTCGAGCGGGAAACGAAAAACTGGATGAGTGAAATCGCCTCTCAGGTATTTAACGGTAGAAGTCTATTTCAAAATTGAGGAATTTTTGTTTTTTTTTTCGGTCGGAAAGATCCCGATCTCGTAACTCTTGATCGAGTCTGATGAGATTCCTACGATTTTTATCTAACCTTTGACGATCGGTATATATTTGTATAATTTTACTCACGAGATTAATAAGAGATGGACAAACGAACGGGGCTTGGCCCGAGTTTATAAATAACTTCAATGTATATACGTAATAAAATTCGGGTTCTCCGATATTCGTCCGGCGAGACTACCTCACCCCTTGGTCTCTCTCTCTCTCTCTCTCTTTCTTGGCGTCCGCGAGAGGCGAAACGCGGTGCGAGGTGTCGTCGACCTCGAAGTCGCTAGGTGGGCCCCGGGCCCGAAAAGCGGGGACACAACACGCATTTTGCTTTCACTTTTATCTCTCCCGCGAATAACCGCTACGAGCGATCGGCCCGCAACGACATACGCGATGCGTTATCCGCGTGATCCAAGACCGAAGGAAAAAAGCGGGAGAGAGAGAGAGAGAGAGAGAGAGAGTGAGTGAGGAGAAGAGCCCATTAGCGTTGCGCCTGAACTGACCAATCGGGAGCGAAAGTGCGAAAAAAATTTGCGTCAAAAGCTAATAATAGTTACGAAAAATATATTCATCGGAAATGACGAACTTGCGATGGGTCAGTTCGGATGCTTTTTTTTTTTCTTCCGCGCTCCTACGACGATGCAGAAGAAAAAAACGTGGGATCAACAAAATTGTCGTATTCGCGAGCGCAACGGGCGACCTACTTACGAAGTGTTTCTCAATAATAATATCGCGCCGTATCGGTTCCGAAGATACATCCAAAGACGTTTTGCTTTATCGAAAGAAAAAAGAGAAAAAAAAAACAAAAAAAAAAAACGAAACGAAACGATACATCTTCGCGGGTCAAAATGTGACTTTATCCGGCCACCCGCGAGAGTTTATCTTGTTATTTCTGATTCGAGGGAAGAAAAAGGAACGACCAAGAAAAAAAAAAAAGTGATTTTGCCGTTGTCGAAGCTAGATCGAGGGAAACGTATTTCGAAGAGTAGTGTCAAAAGCTTACCGAGTCGTAGCGTGGGTAGTGCCGAGTGGCACGATACTCGATCTTCGAAGGATCTCCAGTATCGTGGCTTCCGTAACCGGAAGAAAGGGCAGATCTTCGAGGGCGGGCATTCTCGATCTCCCGACAACCTGATCGAGCTCTTCCTGAACAGCTTTCGCAGCTTCCGGATGATGAAGCATCAGAATCATCGCCCACTCGAGTGTAGTCTTGACGGTCTCCATACCAGCCGAGAATAGATCGCCGAGTATCTGTTGCATCTGACGGTCTGAAAGGTTCGAAGGGTTTCGTAAAATTGGCCTTTTCGAGCCCGAGGGATCGGCCGATCGCCGTCGATCGGCACGTACGCTACGAGCGATAACTCGACGGAAGTCCACCGAACCAAGCTCACCTTGATTTTTACCCTGAAAGAGCGTTGACTCCCGTCCCTCGGTCTTGGCCTTTTCAATCTCCAGGAGATAAGCGTCGACGAGATCGCGAACGTTTTCACCGTCGAAGCTCTCCCGATGATCGTCGATCGTTTCTTGAAAAAAATCGGCCATCTCGGCTCGATTGTGCGATATTTTCGTGCGAATTTTTCTCAGACACGGCAAGTATCGCATTATCGGTATAAAGTTGACCGATACGATACTACCGAATAGTCGAAAACCTTCCTCGATAAGGGCCATGAACCTCTTGAATCTTCGATCCCCGTGATGAAACCTCACGCCCATTATAATCGAGCATATAACGTTGCTGATCGACATGCCCAGGGACGGTGACACGTCGGTCGGCGCACCGGCTCTCAAGGACAAACCGCGCATCAGAGTCTCGACCTCGCGCTGCAACAATCACGCGCGCACGAGCGATTCCACGTTATCGTCAAAATTCTTGGAAAACAAACGAGTCTCTCTCGAGTAACTTGACGAACGAAGCTGCCGATATAACGAACGAACTAACGCAGCCGACTCACCATTATTCTCGATTCCATAATCTTTTTTCCGGCTCCCATGTACGTCATTCCGAGACTGCGAAGCTTGTCGTGAAGAAATTTTCTCTGATCCTTCCACATCGCGCCCTCGGTGTTGATTATACCTGCGCAACGAACGATCGTTCGATAAGTCGATTCGCGTCCCCAACGAACAGACAAACCCACGAGTCCAAACAATTGTAATTTTCCCGACCGAATTTATTCTAGCTCGAGAACACTTGACCGACAAGCGATACATTATCGTTAATTGACACACTTGTCGGCAGTGCACGATTAATTCGAAAAAAAAATTAAACGTCGATCGATCTCGCTCGGATGAATATTTCGATTGACCGAGAGATCGGTAATTTTCTTAAATCCTATTAATTTCGAATAAAAAAATTAAAAAAAAATTTTTTTAAAGAAATATCTCTGCCGAAAATGTACGCAAAGATCACGAGTGATTCACGCGTATCTCGACGGGTGTTGACGCGCACGCTCGACTCTCCCTCCCTAAGTGTTGCGTCCCGGGTACACGTGCCCCACGGACGTCGATAAATGCGCCAAATCAATTGATAAAAAAAATTAATAATAGCCCCGAGAATCGTAACGAGTCTGGATACGCGTATAGGCGATCGGTATTGTCTACGTGTGACCAATGGGCAGGCAAACTCACCGTATCCACCGAGAATGTTGATGAACTCTGTGTGGGGTCTGCCGGTGAACTCTTCGCGTCTGAACGTATCCCTGATTGTTCTGTAGTCGCTGAGTACGACGACCAATTGCGTGCCGAGTCTAGCGCTGAACATCGAGCCGTATTTTTTAGCCATTTCACCGAAATGTAGATGCACGTCGCCTTTTATAAACGGTAGATATCCCAGAATGGGAAGACCCCATGGTCCGGGTGGCAAAGATCTCAGATACTTGAGCCACTGTATCGATCTGACGGCACCGAGTACCACGAGGAACACGAGAAGGCTCGAGAGCACGTCGGCGCTCCTGGTTCCACCGGTGATGCTGTTGGGGTTCCCGGCGCTGCCGATGACGCTGTTACTCCCGCCACTGCATCCCGATACCACCTTCCACATCCAGTGTGCCGCGTGTTCCACGAGCATCCTTCTCTCTCTCTCTCTTTCTATGTTTCTTGACGCGGTTCGCCGCCGATTTTCGCTCGTCGAAACGCGAGACGAGGGTGGCGAGTGTTCTTCGATCGTTCGATTTTCGCCAGGTCCAAAGTGAAAATCCAACTTTTTTCGTACAGGGGGAAGATCCCGAGGGAAGTTTGACAACGGGCTCTCAGCCGAAACCGAGTGCGTTCACCATAAATCGGGGGGTGATGATCGTCGCGATCGAATTCACCAGAGCAGTTATTCCCGTTGAGGCGTGTTTACAATAGAGTAAAAACGGATCCACGCCGGTCATCCGTCACGCGCGAAACTTTTATTGTTCCGTTCGGAGTCTCTCGATCCGCGTTTCGAGCGCGCAAGAGTAAAGTAAGCGAGCGAGTGAGTTCGGTCTCTTCCTCGGGTTCGTTGTAAACGGGCTTTCTCCTTCGAGCGCGAATAACAACGGGGCTCGAATTGCAGTTGAAATACGGAACAAAAATTGAAAAAAAAAAAAAAAAAAAATTTCAACGAAAAAACGAAAAAAAAAAAAACAACAACAACGATAACGATAAACGTGATACAACGTGCGGTGACCGCCGAATAAAGCGTCGCACAACACCGTGTGCGAGCCACGAGAGGAACGGAGTGTATACTAACATACACCTTCTTGTCCTTGCTGTCTTATATAGTGACTCATCAGCCGCGGGCCGCCATCCGGACGGTGGGGTGGGGGCGAGAGTCCGTCGTGGAGTTTTGCGTTCTCGGTGGGGGGGCAGTATGGGTCATATACACGAATACAAGCGAAGAGAGAGAGAGACACACACGTAAATCTCACTCACGGTTAAGAGCTCGCGGGCCGTTCTCGCGCTCCGGCTTCTGTCCCCTTGCGCTCGCTAACCGCTTGCCTCCTGGTTTCTACGTGTATCGATAGGCTCCGCGCTCTCAGTGGACCCCTCCCGGCACCGTGAACGGCCACCCCCGCCGGTCACCCGACGGGGCCCCCTCCCTCCCCCAACGACGAGTCTCTCGTTCACAACCGAGATACCTATATACCTCAGGGTCTCTGTCCATCGTTCTCTCCCTCTCTCGATCCCTCTCTCTCTCCGGCCCTCTCTCGTTACCCGTTTGAGAAAGCTCCGCGCGAGCTTTCAAAGAGCTGCCCCCCGATCGGAGAAGAAAGGGTCGCGCGAAAGGGGCGCTACGTGCTTTCCCGTGGTGGGGGGGAGTCTTTCGGTAAGCAACGCACCTCGGGCCCCCGTCAAATATCTCGAGTGGGGAGATCGGCCGCAACCTGGCCGAACGTTGCCGGCGTCTGCGTCGCCCCTCAGAAGCCGCGCGGCTCTCCGTCGCGACGGTTCTCGCCTGCGCGAACTCCCAACGCGCTCAGGACCCAACATCCCTCATCTGCAACGATTTCGGCGTCCCCTCTCGCCACCGATTTTCCTCATTCATGTACTCACGAATTTTCCACTGTTTGGGTTTGCCCCGAAAGGTGAGCAAAATTACCTAAATTACACGATATATATCTCCGACAATTATTTGTCACTATTTGAGAATCGAACAAACACGACTCTGATCTCGATTTCTTGCGGTCCGATTCCATCAAGTTACAATGTCGCTCGGAAGATGGTACCTGTGTACTAGATATTTTCGTAGTTATATCGCCATTCTCGTTCGCAACGCTGACACCCGTATCATCTTTATCGCGAGAATTTGATTGATGGTCGATACGAGGCCTCGTTTTATTCGGACAATTCCTCCTCGCGATACGACCTCTGTATCAGCCCGATGTTTGTGATCGATATCTTCGTAAGGCCGATCATCATCAAAAGGGTGTCAAGATTGCACCGGGACTTGAAAACCCCTGACGATACCGTGCGTTCGTTTCTCCTTCTTTTGTTTTTTTTTTTTTGTTTTTTTTTCCACTAAGACGAACCACTTCTATCCGGCTTTTCGAAATACGGAGCTTTCGAGCGTGCAAATTGCCATGAGAAACAAAAGCTTTCGTTGCGTTTCTGGCGTTCCGCTTTCGATTTACTTTCGACCCTGGTTTTCAGAATTTCTCAAAGTGCACTAAACCTGCTCCTCGTATACAAGAGAGAAAAAGAATAAACGTAAAATCGCCACCTCGGAGACCCCTATTGGTGACGCTGAAACGCGTTACACAGGTGGAAAAGTACGAGGGTCAAGATTGATGGTGGTAGGTTCGAAGAAAAGGATCTTCAGCTGTCGAAAACGGATGAGCCAGCGGGGTTACGTCCGGGGGTTTGCCGACAGCGACGAGCGATGCAGGTAGACCCGATCCTCGTTCTACCTGCATCTCCGCTTGAGCTCATTGATCCCAGGCTTTTCCGACCTTTTCTTCCTCCCCCTACCCCCACTCTTCTCTCGTCCCGACCATTCTCTCCGCATTTTTCGGCCATAATTTTTCCGCAGGACGCTCCGCTGAAAAGTCAAAGTTCTATTTCACCAAAATGAATATCGAATCAGAAATATTATTTTTGTCACTTCTGTGACGTTTATTTTGAATTTTCTTCGTACGAAACAGAAATAAATAATATTTACTCGATAAAACGAATGCTCATGCGACAGTGGATTTTTCAAATTTGGTTGTGATATTGAAAAAAAAAAATGAAATATTGATGGGACTCCCCCTCCCCTCCTCCGAAAAATTTGCATACGTTTCCATGATCGAGAGATAAGACGAAATGCATACATCGAGTTTCACGAGAGACGCCGAAACGGCAAACGAGGGGCTGACCACTCGTGAATCGTGTGCCAAATTTCGGGCGGTTGTCGCAGGTGTTCTTCAAGGTGAGATACCTCGCGACGTACCAGGAGTCGCATCGATGCGTCTTCGAGCGTTTTGCAATCACGGGATAATAAAGAATCGAGCGGAAGAGGGGGATTAAATATTGTTTGATCGAGAGGTAAAAAAACAGCAAAAAAGGGGGGGGGGGTAGAACGATCGAACGATGTTCTTGTGTACTCTTATTCGGGGATTTTTCACGGTTTAATATCGGTCCCGGCGAGATTCGCGCGGCTCGTATTCATCGCGAGGAAGCAAAAGAAAAACCCACGCGTGACCCATTTGGGCATATTTATTCGTCCGTTACGGTTCAACCTGTCCAAATATGGGGAGGTTTGCCGTGGATGGATTCACGCATACGGGCAAACATTTGAATCCGTTTGACTCGCGTTTCGAGACCGCAAGCGGGAATAAAAGAGCTCGCGGTAATAATTCTTCAACCCCCTTCGTCTTAACCGGGATCTCGGGAGCGCTCTGAATTACGCGCGGTGCGAGGTGCACCGCGGAGTGCTTCGAAAATTTGACGAGCTTCCGCGCTCCGAGTCGTTTTTGCCTGGAGTATAAAGCGATGGCGAAACGAGGTGAAACATTTTTTTACTCGGTTTTTACTTCCTGGCTATTCGAGCGAAGAAATTGTCGATTGAAAAAAAATAATTTTCGTTCCGTCGAAGCCGTTAAAAAAATCAATAAATACGAGCAATAAAGAATAATCAGAGAGAAGAAAAAATTCGGGCCGATTTTTCAATCATCAGTTAACTTCTATCTGAGGAATAAATATGGCGGTTTGACATATTTTCTATACAAAAGCTGTCAAAACGTCAAATCGGCCCTTAGGCCTTAATGAGAGTGGCCAAGCAACCTTGAAATTCGTACGGACGAAGATGGAAAAATTTGCTTGTCGTACGATATTACGTAGGAGTTACGCACGGAACGATTCTATATACGTATTCGTAATGAGGAAAATTCAAGAATAATCGATAAATTCGCGTGTCGAATCGCTCACGGCTGCAATTGGAGAAAAGAGCCGACGCGGAATAAACGAGAGCGAGAGCGCAACAAAGTGAGGGAGGAGTCGCGTTATCGGGGCTCCGCGAGAATACGAGCATCCGTCCGTGCGCGCCCAAGAGAGAGAAAGAGAGAGAGAGAGAGGGAGAGGGAAAGAACGAGAGGCCTCGGGACTCTCAAGTGCAAGGAACTCTCCGCGTTATCACGGTCTTGCACAAAATCACATGAACTCGCGGAACGCGCAGACCTCGGTCTCTCTCATCTGTTTACGACAAAACAATTCGATGAAAAATTGGGAATTCCAACCCTCGCGGACCTCTCGTGCTTGGGGATCTGGAGATTGCCCGCCGCGGCAATGACCATGGAATCGTCAGAGAGAGGGAGAGAGAGAGAGAGGAAAAAAGCGACACGTTTCGCGAGGCTCGTATCGTTGGCGGTTTTCTCACTCGTGCCCCTCGAGTCTATAAATATATCGATCCGTAATGACTAATATTACGATCGATGCATCCTTACAGATCCGGAGATTTGACCAGCCAGATTTTTCGTGACTCTTTGGTTGTACCTATCGTTTCGAGACTGGAATTCGATCGATAATTCGATTCGTTTGGGAATTTCAAGCAGCGTTGTTCCTCGTTGAGATCAAGCGTCTAAGTAGACAAACATTATTAACAATTTTTAAAATCTTCATCGATGAACGCGCGATCGTTGAACCGTACCGACAAGGAAACAACGATTCGAACTTTGTTCATTTATCGGATCAAAGGTATATAGCTCAACGGCCCCCCGCCCCACATTTTTTTTTTTACTCGGAATACCCAATTTTATTTTTTACCCGATTCGATTTTTTCGAGGTTTGGTGTCAGACATCTGTTTTTTCCGAAATGATTAACGAACAAACAAATAGGATAAAAGTAACGCGATAAAGAAGCACAATGTTTTTCGGGAGTTGTGGAAAAATTTCGTCGAAACGCCCGTCATTGGTGGTATCGCGTGTGCCATTGGCGTGCGTTTCTTACTTCATCCGCGTACCCGACTGACGTATGAAATCTCCAGTGACGCTTCAAGTTTACGCCCGTCGCGGTTGGCTTTTGATGCAACAATGCCGGGCAATAAAAATCATTGCGCCAGGATTCGATGGGCGACCGCGAAGAGGGAAACAATGATACGTCGTAAAATAAGTCCTCGCGAATCCCTCGTGAACCCGGAGAGACTTCTTTCCCATCGTTCTTCAGAGCGGAACAATCGAAGAGGACCGATTGTCAGGATCGATGAGAAAATCGACCGCCAGATAAATGCATTTTTCTTCAACGGCAATTGAGGAGTGGAGATTTCGAAAAAAAGGATTTTCCAAAGACGATTCGGATTATCGGTAGCTTTACCGTTGTTGACCCGGACCGTTTTGAAGCGGATTTTTAAAAATATACATTTTGTGCAATAACTCGAAAAAAATATCTCTTTCTCCCTCTCTCTTCTCTGTGGGTTTCGAGTGATCGGCGGTGATGCACTTTAAACGAGGGTTTATCGTACCTATTGCTCGTAGTATAGCGGCTTACGATAATCTCGTGCCACGCGTGGCAGCATTGTCGCGCGTGGCGCGAGATAATTGCCAGCTACTGTGCGTACATTCCAGTATAACGTGACGAAACCGTTCGAACTCAACCAACACCCACTAAATCTCTCCTCTTCTCAAACTGGAATTCTCATCCACGATTTTCAAATTCTATTTCGATCGACAGTTTTGAAACGATCTTGAAGATTTTTGTTTTCAAATAGTTTCACAGTTCGTAACGTTTGGCAATGACTCATGGCTTTCAAAGAGTACGTGTACATCACCACGTATTCCTTTTCCCTTTATCTCTTTCTCCCTCTCTCTCTCTCTCGGGTGTTATTGGAACTAAATATGGGAATCGCACGAATGTATAAAAATATTATTTTTGACCTGATAAAAGTCCGGTACTTCGAGCTCAGAGTTCATTTTTGTTGACGCTATAGACGTATATAGATACAGCCAATGTTTCCTGGGCCGTCATTCCTCCGGCGTTTACGCGCGAAAACATTCCGTCGTAGATAAGAATTGGCGAGAGAATGCATCGTGGCGCGTGCACAAAATTTTTTTCGAATCGAGAAGGAATAGCGAGCGCCGGAGGGTTCGACGTTCCGACGAATAACAGCCGAATATCTTTTAACGTTTCAACGAAGGCGAAAAGGACGAAGCTGCTGTTCAACTTCATATATACGCAGGCTGAGAGGTCCAGAATTTTGTTTCAACGTCCATGAGGAAGGGATAAGTACGAAGACGATTGGATTCGACCAGGCGTTTGGTCTCCAAGGTGGGCAACAGTTTGCGTCAAAAATGGACGCAAGGTGCAACGAAAGTGACAAGCCAACAACTACCAACCAACAATTGCGTAACCTGTGTCGGCAATTTATCAAAACTGGCAACACAACGATTTTTCAAGAAATTTGTATGCGCGAGTGCCTTCGCAATATCTGAAAACTGACCTAGTTCGCGATTCGAGTTCACCCGCTACCGAATGAAAAGAGAAACAAATCGTACACGGAAATGATGGGTTCATCTGTCAGAAATAAAATCGTAAACCATTGGCAAGCTGCTGAGTAAAGCTGGTTCCCAGAGAATGATAAGAGAGATAAACACGATCATGGACCAAACGGAATTTCCCTTCAACTGAAATAATTTCCGCAAAATTCTTCAAACGTTTTTTTACCTAGCTTCCGTTTGACGATTGGCAAAAATCGTTGATGAAAAAGAAGACGATTAAGAGTAAATCGTCTTCCCGTAGTTTCTCAATAAAAATCATTTTTGGTTCGATCAGGTCCGATTTTTCGAAAATCCCTTTGAAATACGAGGAATCCTCGTATTTGAAAAATCTCGAGGCGACGTGACGAGTGTGATTGAGAGATATGGTGGCTGGTGGATTACCAGTCGACGACTTCGGGAACTCTAAGAGTAGGAATAATAAAAGGAAGAACCGACGATGGCGCCACGCAAAATGACTCGATCGTGTGTGACCAGGTAAAAGCTCGGTGCGCGCGCACTTTATCGTTGTTCAAGCGACGAAACGGATCGCCGTGGAATAAGAAGCAAGGGTAGAAAGAGAGCGATCAAGAAAATAAGACGAAAGGATCAAGAAAGACGCGGAAAGAGCCGAACGATGAAGAGAGAAGAAGAAGAAGAAGAAGAAGAAGACAACGAAGAAGAAGAAGAAAAGGAGAAAGAACGAGAAGCAGAAGATGGAGAAGACGAAGAGGAGCGGTCTACGCTCCGTCTGAGCCTACGACGGAGGTGAACGACCGTCCATGCGGAGGACGCACGCTCGCGCGCGCGCGCACGACTCTATACTTCTCTTCGCGCGGCTCTTTTCTCGGTTCTTTCGATCTCACCGTAAACGGCCGCGATTATCGTATACACAAGGCCCCATTGAGCCGTTCACTCTACTCCCGCCCGTGTCCCATTCTAAATCCACGAGTAACGAGGACATTCGTCCGAGCCATCCAACGTTTATGCACACACGCGTGTGCCTTTTCCGACGATAAATATTCGCCTTCGTTTATCTCTTTTTTCTTGATTATTTTTTTTTTTTGTAATTTGAAAATATTTGAAAAATCCGGCGATTAGATTTTCGTCAAATGGAAATATAGGCGAGTCTCAAAGTATTCTGAGTTTTCAGTTTGGCCAGGGTTTCTCGATTTTTGCGATACTTTGCACGTTGATCGTTTTAGCTAATGCAATACTCAACGTGCGTTCAGTTTTCTGTTGGAAACGATTTGAAAAATGAATTTTGAAAAAACAGTGATTGACCGGATCTCAGATGGGATCGATGCAACAGGACTCTTGAATGTCGAATGATCGCCAGGCCTCGGACTCGATCTCCTGGGTTCTCGCTCGTTTCTCTTCGCGATCACGGATTTTCATTCGGCCAATGATCGAGCTCGATTCCCAATCGAGTCTCGTCCTTCCCACTCCGTTTTCTTTTTCGAGTCGCTCGGATGGTTCGATGAAAACGGGACAGCTCGTATACGCAGCCTACCTGTCTGCATTTTCCGATTGTTTACATGCTAGGTCATTGACCGGATCTAGCTCAGCTTAGTTGCATTCCGCGTCCACGAGGCGAGTCTATGCATCAACTATATTTGCCGAGTGTATGTATATATAAAGTGTACGTCGTCTTATCCGGTAGACGCATACCAATTCGCGGATTTACCGCGTCTTTTAACAGGCACGATATCGGCTCTCGGACATTCTCCGATCACTTTGCAAATTTTGGATTCGTCCTCGACAACCCCAAACGCGACTTATCGGACGAATCGTTTCAATTGGAATCTCAGAGAAGGGAAAACAGTGCTCGCGTTTCGAAAGACGAAATCACTCGGTGGTTGGAACTCCGTGATAAGGGGGAGGGGAAGGCTCCGTCAAATACGTTTAAACGAAGCCGTTTTAATATCCGTGTCATCGAATCTTCCGATCTACTCCAATTTATCGGTGTCGCTCTTCTCCGTGTGTTCGGCTGGGTTCGGTTCGTTGAACTCGGTGTCGAACCGTGGCCTTCCTCCGGCCAAGGAAGACACGCGCTGGATATCGGCGATCCTCGTTACCACCGTGGAACTTTTCTGCTCCGCTACTGCACGTGTTTCTCCGGCACGAAATTCTTCTGTTTACGATTTAAACGACAACGACGACGACGACGACGATGACGACGACGACGAGGACCAACCGGGTAGACGTCTACCGCGGACGATACCCGCCTCAATTCAACGCTGCGACACGACGCGGCTGATATTCTTCTGATGATGACCATCGTTCCCTCCTATCCGCTCTGACAGGCCTAGTTCTCTTCGACTTGGTTTAGACTCGATTGCCGCTAATAATCGATGCCGACTTTGATATTAGAGATGATGAGAATTTCGATGCTCCGACGTTCGCCCCGACACCGAACCCTTCTCCCAGTCGAGTTCAAAAGTTCAATTCTACTCGTCCCAGACACGAGACTGAGCTTTTGCAATCGCTCTTTTACCCTTGGCTCAAAAAGTTTACTAAACTCTCCTAGCCCCGATCCAATATCGTGCCTCACCTGTTTTGAGAAACGACAGCGTTGATCTCGATCAAGAAAGATCCGTGTTCTATCCAAGAACGAGTCTTGGTTTTTTCATACAGTATAAAGAAAATTGTTCACACCATTTTTCAAACGCGGACATAAAAGAACCAAAAATGTCATTAGTACGAACCGCGTCTTGAGAAGAGCGACGAATTATTATTTCAAAGACGCCGGTGTTTCGGACGGTGAAAGAGTTTGCGAAAATAATGGGTGAGCGAGTTGGAAGGTTGCGTACAGACAGGTAGTGGCGGTAAGCGTTACGGGTGTAGAACGTCGGTCGAAATCCTCGCGATCTATCGCTACGATCGAAGAGAGGCGAAATTGGCCACAGGCGGAAGCGAGAGAGAGAGAGAGAGAGCTTTCCAACGGGTTTAGTTTCTAACGGCTAATATTCGTTGGCCCGTCTGTTATTTTTGGAATTCCGTTATTTCTTCGCGGGCTCCTATGACCCGCTCACCGTCGAGTGCTCTCCTCTTCCGCTCTATTCTCGCGATGTTGGTCCACTTGTTTTATCTTTTTATCTCCTTCGAGGCGTGTCGAGCGCCAAAAAAAAAAAAAAAAAAAATAATAAAATAAAAACATTAAAAAATCAAAATAGTGATGGGTGAAACGCGATACGAGAATAATTAACTGCAATCGTAACAGGGTAGGTCAACGAGCCCCACATTATTTTCCCAACTGGTTATTATCAGCTCCATTGAAAGTATTACACTCGCTTCGAACAGGTGTAAGTATTATTATCGGAATATTTGTATTTTGAGAGAAAAAAAAAAGGAGGCTGTATTTGCGTAAATACACTGGGAGGCAAAGCGCCGACGACGACGACGTCGAGGTATCAGGGTCGTCTGTCGCCGATAAGATCCGCAATACCAACGAAACAAAACAAAAAATCGAGTCGTACACCCGGACATTTCCAGCAGCCATTGACCTCCTTATGACCGGGAGATTGACTAATGTATTTTTTGTTTTTTGAACGACACGCGGTATTGTCATGAAAACAACGTGATAGCGCAAGCTCGGTGGCAAACGATGTCCTCCCAATATCGCCTCAATTCGCCTCAATAATCATTGAAAAAAAAAAAAAGAGTTCTCTCGAGTGTTCACTCGTATCGTTTTATGGACCAGTTTACGATTACCTTGTACGAAAACCCAATCGTATCGCTTCTACCGAGAATCTTTTTTTTTTTCTTCAGGTTAATCGAAACAAGAAGTAATGTGAAAATTCTTTTCGTGCTGTTTAGCGAAGAGCTGACGATTGACGAGTGTCAAGAATCGAAGAAAAAAATCGAAAAAAAATATATGTTACGTCAAGATTGACGGAGCGTTGAAAAAGTGATTTTCCAAGCACGTTCGGCTCGTACGATACGCGCATGCTTACAAGCGGATGTGGAAACGTGCCGGAGACCGCTCGGAGAAAAGCACCGAGTCTCGCGCCCGGGTTCAGGCGGTTATGGATTCTCGGCCTTATACCCGTTACTATCACTGACCACTGCCAACTGACGGGTCACCGACCTCACGGAGAAAGAAAGAAAGAAAGAAAGAAAGAAAGATCGGGACTCGTTGCAGCCAAAATTTCGACCGTGTTTTGCTCTCCCCTCTCTCTGCCTGCCACCACCCCCTCCTTCCCTCGCGCCCTCTACCGGTCTTTTTTCTTTTATCAAAAAAGTTGCCGATCGCGGCGATCTTTCGCTCGATATCGTTACCATTGACGAGAGTGTCCGAGATAAACGATATATCTGTACAGGGTGGTCCAAAAGTGACATCTCGAGTGGAAAATCTCTCGGCAACGACGTACCTCTGCTGATGAGTGCACGTGATTTTTTTCGCCCTGTCGCGGCGAGCATTGACCCAAACGGAAACCCAACTAAATTTCATCTGATCTTGTATAAATTTTCAACAGTTAAAAAAATCATCTTGAAAGGATCAGTCACGGAAGTCGAAAGATAAAAACGATCGGATCGCAAATATCTTATAAAAAAAAAAGAAACAAATTTTCGAACAAAAGATCGTACAGTGAAAAATGCTCGACAATTTCGAAAATGAAAAACGAAAAGCAACGATTCACGTGCGTATTTAGCGAATCGAGAAAATTCGCCGAGTCGGCGGTATGAGGCAAACGCACGCTTCGAATGTTTTATTACACTTTTCTACACGACGTTGTTACATTTTCCTGACGGCTGTCGTCACCAATTCTCAATAGGTCAAATTATGTAAGAGTCTTGCGATCGGCGGGAGGAAGAGACCGGGACTCTGTCGCAATATATCTCGAAACGTTTGTCCCGATATCGAGCTGACTCTGCCGATCGATCGAATCGCTTCGTCAAGCTTTAAATCGGTCCTCGCTTTAAACGCATTCCTCGCTGGATTGCAATTACGTTTGATCGACGGCGCGTGCTCGCTACTCGTATTTCCGAAAGGGGAGGCCGAAAGAAAACCGAGATGATAAAGCTCTGATTAATTTGTTGGCTTCCTCTGAGAATAACCGAAGCAGATCTTCGAGTTGGACCGTCTCGAGGGGACGTCGAAGGTGTGACATTTATGTTTCAAAGGTTACGGGTGAAAGATGTATCCACTTGGAGACGGGGAACACCGCGAGAGTAGAGGGAAAGGGAGAAAAAGGGAGAGTGACAGTTTTTCATAAGATAAAAAAAAAAAATATAATATAAAAAAATATCATAAGATATTTTACAAAATTATTCTCAGGACGATTGAGTTTCAACGTTTCTGATTAGAAAAATGCTTTTTAAAACCGTCACTCTATATCGTCTTCTCGCTTTTCCTCGTCTTGCAAAATTGATGAATTTTAACAATTTCTATTGAAACATCATTTCGACAAATTTTTCGGGGCTGGATATTTTTTACGAAGATTCTTCCACTTGTCCGGATTTTTTTGAATGGTTACGCTTCGCCTCCACTTGAAGGAGGGCCGACCCATCGCCCGCTGGAGTTGTCGGGAGATCGAGGATCAAGAGCGGTAACCGAGGATCCTGAGAGTGTGCCGGGAAGTGGGGGCGGCTCTAGACCCATTGAAAAGTGATCGGAGGTGGAAGCCGATAAGTTACGCGAAGAACCGTACGACGAAGGATTTTAACACACAGGCCGTCCAGGTGCGTTGATGTGTCGGCGTACGTAGGCTCGATAGGTTCGGGCCTCGAGACTCGGGCATCGAGCAAAACGACTCTCTCTCGCTCCCTCTCTCGGTCCTCGGCGCACCTCGCGAATACAAGCAGGTGAACGACCGGCAAAGTGGTGTAATACTCGCGGTCGGCCCGGGGGATCGGCGCCTCTCTCCGGACCGATTTTCTCCCTCTCGGGCGCCCCCTCTCGGGCGCTCGATGCACCTACGATGCGCCGTTCCCTTCCACGCTCGGAGAAGGATGCGCTAATTTCAGATTTTTTTACAAATTTATTTTTCGACTTCTCATCACCGATTTTTCCAATCGGATCATCATCGGCCCGTAATTTCTGATGGATTCTCTCGATTTCCTCGTCGAATGCTCTGGTTATCTCGTCGGATGGTTTTGGAGCCGCGAGTGCCCGAAACGTTACGGAGTTCGATACGCGATCAATGGGCAATAAACCTCCGTGTCGTTGAACCTCATTGCTGGAACGCCCCCGCCCTTTCGTGGGAAAAGAAAGAGAAAGAGGAAGGCCGGGGGGGGTGTGTGGTCCTCGTATATCACGATCGATCTATATAGACGAAATTTCTCGTCCTCGACTGATGGAGAATTGGTTTCGAAAAGTTTCACCGGGTTCAACGACCCGCGACAGACTCTCGGCCCGTTGCGTGCGCGTCTGCGTACACCGCCCGAGACATACGGCATTTAAACAAACTCCACGTGGTCACGTGTTTTTCGGATCACACGATCTTTCGATAGTTCGAACGGAGATACAGCGAACAGGGTTTCGACGATACCTCGGAGTGTTGGAATCGGCCAATTTTGACAAATCGGTAAGTGATCGGCGATATCTTTTTCCCGATCGATCGCTGATCGGTAGTCTTTTCAATATTTTGGCTGGACGAGGCGCTTCGTTGAAAGACACGGAACAGATGAGGATCCGAGTCGTAACGTCTGTGAGTCGTGACCTATGAAGGGTTAACGCTCGAATTCGGACCGAGAGAGAAAAGAAACAAAAGTGATCGGCCTCGTAGCGCACACGCGGACAACCAATATCATCCGCATCAATTTGTTGGGTATCGTCCGGTTGCGCGAGACAAGAGACCCCGCCGGGTTCAAAGACCTCTCCTCTTCACTGCCGTCGTTGTCGTCGTTGTAACAATTGAGAGGAACCGCCAGCTCCAGTTTGGCTACGGCAATTCTTTTCGTTCTTTTTTTTTTGGTTCCTCGCCTCGTGCACTTGGCCGTTACGCGCAGCTTCATTTTCGTCTCGGTGAAACGTCGCTCCTTCGGGACATTGAGGAATCATCTCAACGAGCCGGAAATTCATTAATCGGGTTTGTTCGCCGATCGAAAGATGGCCGACTACCGATCGGCCATCCGGTCTTGAAATCGGTAATCTTGAGGTAGCTGATCGAACGAAAAAAAGCTTTTCCCAGCTTTTAAAGCGTTTGTCGAGCCGACGATACCCAATGGAACTTATCGGCCCCTTATCGGACATCTCGAAGCTCCGATAAAGCAACGTCGTCGCGCGAATCGTTCGGCCGATACTAATCGTTGATTAATCATTCAACGTGTAACTCGTTTGAAGCCGTAACGGCCCCCGTCCATTCTAATGGGGTCTCGGGGGGGAAAATCTGTCGGCGCGATCGCGAATCGTTGCGCCATCATCAATGGCAAACCTGGAAGAGTGTCGCTTCCCCTCGCGAGATTGAGAAACTCGTACGGGCGAAGAAGAGACTACGCGATCCTTACGATTCAAAGATTATCGATACTGGGATCTCCTAAATATTGGAATTTTCAATTTGGAATATAAAAAAAAAGAAAAAATCGTGATTTTAGTCTTTCTTATCCGGTGCGGAGGAAAAATTGTTGAGAAAACGAGGATTGTTGAATGCGCTGGAAATCATACGCGTTTTATCAGAAATATACGGAGGTAACGAGCAAGGGGGAAGTCCAGTACCCGGTCGCGACTCCCGAGGAATGCCGCGTTGCACGCACACACCGATCGCTCCGCTATTCCGACAATATCATAAATTTGTAGTCAATCGGGGTTACAAAGCGTGCGAGTTTGATACGACATTCCGCGAGGTACGAGAATCAATATGTTAATAAACTCGTGGTACTCGACCGTAAAGTATAAACGATAATTGCTCTCTCTCTCTCGCTCTCTCTCTTTCTCTTTCTGTGCCTCTCTCGCTGAGTGCGGCTCGAAGCCTCTATAGCCCATACGCACGCGTATAAATGCAGGGATCAGACGGCGGTCGCATTCGCGTAATTCCTCTTCTCCGGTGTGCACGTGCCTGGAACTTGAGTTTTACGTGCACTTTCAAAACGCCGCAGGCAATTCCGAAAAAAAAGGAACATAAAAAAAAACGGCGATCCTATTGTAGTCATTTTTTATAAATATTCAGGGATGCTTTCTTTCAAGCTTTTCCTTCAAAAAACAAACTTTTATTTTTGAAATTTCGAAAAGCCGCGGGCTATTCCCAAAAAAAAAAAAAAACAAAGAAGAAAAACGGCGCTCCATTGTCGTTATCTTTTCATAAATATTAATGGGTGTCCAACGAATCAGCTTTTCTTCCAAAAAACGAATTTTGAATTTTGAACCCAAAGGAATTCGCGTTGAAGTAAAAAACGAAGAAGAAAAAAACGTCGAAAAAAGAAAAAAGACGGAACTGAACGAAATTTTGAAAGAATCTCGAGATAACAGGTTCATTGATGGCTCGTATATTATTTGAATTTATTTGAGCGTGTCGAAAGCGTCGATGGGCTCGTTAGCGCGACAGTGCTCGCACGTTGGATATAGATTAATAGATATCCGCGATATCGGTGGGCCGATAAGGAAAAAATCGAAGACGGTTGATTCCTAAGATTGATCTAGCGTAGTAGAGGCGTCGGGGCAATACTATGCACTGATTGTTTTATCAGTACATGTTCTTCCGTATACAAAGTACCATCGTAATCTTCCTTGTACGAGTGTAAACATTGGCTGTTGATAAATTTCGTTTGACAGGAGTGTTTCGAGCGCGACGTTTCCCGAGCACACGTCGAGCTCGAACCAACTTTTTCGTTTCCCCCTTAATAGCGAGTTTTTTTCGATTCACATCTGAGAAATAAAAATAGACTTAAATCGAGGTTAAAAAGAGGAAGTATTATTGGATTTGAAAAAAAACAGCCGAGTTCCACACGTGCCCGTATCCATTACGAAATAAAGAAAATCGTGACACCAACGATCATAGATTAAAAAAAATATGGTGGCTGGTCAGATTATTCAGATAAATGTATAATTTTTGACGAGCCAATATCGTGAATGAAGATCGAAGGGTAATCGCGATAAATCGGGCTCGATCGTTTTTTCACGAAGTCACGTGCTAAGGAAGGAACGTGGTAACGAGAAGTAGAAGGGGAGTAAGCGGAGGAAAAAAGTCAGGAACTCGGGGGTGCGGACTCACGTACGAAATATGTCGCTCGATCGTGCGCGAGGGAAAGGCGCGTGTGCGAAACGAGAATATAATGAGATACAGAGAGGCGATCCAAGGGGGGCAATGCACCCGACTCGACATAAACAACTAGAAATAGCGTGTGTCTAGGCGTGTGGCACACGCTCCGTCCAATTTACGTTTGTCCATTTTACACTCATTATTACTACTATTCTCGAATCTTTGATGAAAAACGTTGATTTTTCAACCTATGTATCGGTCTTTCGATAATCTTAGATTTGCCGGATTAAAAATGAATTTTTGACGAAACGTTCATTATTTTTGGAAAAATTTGAAAATTGCCTCGTTTTTTTCAGAAGAATAAATACGATAAATGTTCGTGATGCACGTGAAGAAATTCTTTGAGCCCCGTTGAACTTTTGTCCGTTTTACACTCATTATCACTACTATTTTCGAATCTTTGATGAAAAACGTTGATTTTTCAACCTATGTATCGGTCTTTCGATAATCTTAGATTTGCCGGATTAAAAATGAAATTTTAACGAAACGTTCATTATTTTTGGAAAAATTTGAAAATTGCCTCGTTTTTTTCAGAAGAATAAATACGATTTGTTAAATATTCGCGATGTACATGAAGAAATTCTTTGAGCCCCTGATTAAACTCGTACGAACGAAGGGGAAGGCGCGGGGGAGGAGGGGGTTTCTGGTGGTGGCAAAACAGGATGCACGCGTACGCTTCGTATCTCTGTTGTCTTTGGGTGACCATCGACCCCGCGCGTAACTTGGATATAAGAGAGCGCGGAGGAGCAGGAGCAGGAGCGTCGTTGGCTCTCTCGCGGACGCGACAAAACGCTCGAGCCAGTTCCCGATCGCCGTATCAGGTGCTGGCCAGCCATTTAATAACCTCGTCTCGTCCCGATGAGAAACGCTTTTGTATAACCGCGTGTCTCGGCTATTGCCAAAGAGAAGTTGGAACGAACGCAAGAGAAGAAACGCGACGAAGAAATACGGGTGAGAAAAAGTTTGTTGGATATCGATCGATTTTGATGGCTCGCGATCGCTCAAAATGAGAAAGATTCGTATTGAGGTTTTAATCGGCAATTGATCGAAAATTTGAAGGACGATTGTAGAGAGACACGTGGCAACACATGCTAAGGGGGTTGGATTGAAAACACTTTGACTAGAAGGCTCGAAATTCCAAAACTACAAATTTTCTAAAGGTCATGCCAGCAAAGCCATGAAATTTGTTTGGGTTTGTTTGGGTTCGTTGGTTTGATTAAAAACCCTTGATTTTAACCCATTTGGCGCTGCTGTACCTCATCAGGTACCTACAGCACTAAAAATTAAGGTAGCTGTTAATTTTTTATAACAAACATAATTATTTGACTGTTGTTGGTAAGAAGACATGCAACGCTAATAATCAATCAC
>JAPYZJ010001141.1:0-32980 GCA_030522765.1 Ophioninae sp. B BG-2022a | reverse complement strand
TTTTAACTTAAATTTTAACAAAAAAATTTTAACTTAATTTTTAACAAAAAAATTTTAACTTAAATTTTAACAAAAAAATTTTAACTTAAATTTTAACAAAAAAATTTTAACTTAAATTTTAACAAAAACTTTCGAAAAGAAAAAGTGTTTTCAATATTACTTAGTGGATCTTTATTCTAATTATATGTAGTGGTTTATCAGCACTATATATGTTGTTATCAAAATTTAAGTTCACATTTGAAGATTATATATTTTTTTTGTTCAAAGTTACAACGGGTATGGCCTTATTAGGAAAAGTGGTCTGAATAAGGCCCAGAAGACGCTTTTTTTTAAGTTTACAGTTAATAGTGAACATTGTTTTCTGAACCAAAATTCTTATTAATACGTTTATTATTGAATAAATGATTAAATAAACATTTTTGTTTAATTTCAACATTCATAGTTTTTTTTTGTACTTAAAAACAAATAAGGTGGGCCTTACATGGGTCAGGTACCTCAGGGGTGCGAGGAGCTGCAAATTTCACAATGCGAAATTTGATATCCTGTACTCTTTCGAGTATCAGCGATATCCAATATGTCGTATATCCGCGTATGTATAGAGGACTCGTAGAATCTATCGATGCATAGAAATATGTACATGCCTATCGGATCTTTTGAGCATCCCCCTATTTGAGAGCACACGCGAAGACGGGGCAAACCAGTTTCGTTGCCGCTGAAGCCGGCAAATCGCCAAGGGAGAAACTGGTTTGTTACGCGTTTACTCTTGTCTAGTGTAGTAAGAGAGATAAATAGGGAGGAAGGGAGATATAGACGAAGATGGACTTTTCAACGATTCGACTCGCACCATCAGAATGTTCACGCTGCAATAGCGGACGAAAGGCAAACCAGCCAGACAGAAGACCGATATATGTGGATGGAAACGGACAGAAAGAGAGAGAGAGAGAGAGAGAGAGAGAGAGAGAGAGAGAGAGAGAGAGAAGAGAAACTGCAAAATAGAAAGAGACGATAAAGCTTCTTTATACACAGGAGTTAAAATAATTATTCAATACAAATTTTATGCTCTTTTATAGATCATTTTCAAAATTATGACGATGAATTTTGGCACCTACAGAACGTAAAAAGTTTCATTTTTAAATTTAATTTTTTCTGATTCACTTTTTGCATATCATTTTGTAAATTTAATTTTTTATTTCATATTCTTATTTTATTACTCTTTTATTCCTTTTTTTAAATTTAATTTTGTTCAATTTATATTCTTGTTTTAATACTTAAATTTTTTAAATTTTACTTTTATTTTCTTCCGTTTCATTTTTAATTCCCTATCTTTATTTTATTATACTTTTACAACTTACATTTTTTTTTAATTTCACGTTTACCAATTATTGAAGCAATTATTTATTTCGAAAAACAAATAATTTCATTAAATATAATTAAATAAAAGAATCTTTTCTTCTGGGATCGGAGATCGGAGTATTTCCGGAATGCAGAAGACGGAGCTCTTTCGGAAGTGGTTAAGGGGGTTCTTTTTTTTTGGAGCTCTGGGTGAATCTTGGTTACGCCTCGGACATTTTCACGTGTCGTCCTCGCTTGACTTTCGCGTGCCAAGAATATATATTCATTTCTGTGGTATTCTCTCTCTCTCTCTCTTGCCCGTTTTGGCCGATTCTCTCGCTAGATATGCGGGATGACTAACGCAAAAACGAGCAATTACCACGAGAAGAGTGAGGCTATAATCGCAACTGTGGCCGGGAGGAACTGCGAGAGTTTTGAGTGTCCGAAACTCGGCGAATTTTCGCAACGATGAGAATTGTTTCTCGTACTTTGGTGAATTTTTGGTTTAACCTAATCGCGTAATTTGAGGAAAAGTTTTATCCTACCTGAATAAGTTGGCCTATGAGTTGGGACGATTTTATTTATTTATTAATTTTCTTTTTTCATAAAAGAAAAACTTGACGTGCAAAAGCCAAATATTGGTCGAGTCAAAATTGGTTGAAGTTTGCATCGTTGGAACGCAACGATATTTTTATCGTTGATTTTTCAATTATTCGTTTCAATTCTCCCAACCCAAACAAACCCAAACCGAAACCACCCCCCTTCAACCCAAACAAACCCAAACCTTTTTTTCTTTTGTAAATCGAAGTAGAAAATCTTTGATGAGATGATGATTAAAAATTGACGCTGACAGCTGGATTTTTGTACGTGAGTAACAAAGATTTGGATTTGAGGTTATTCATAATACGGACATGCGCTATGTATCCTTTCAGAGTGTGACGCAGAGCGCTCTCTTGTTCCGCCTACGCAACGCTTATTCGAGTCTGATAAATCATAATAGATTAACACACGCGTCACCGCAGAATTTGTTTCATTTGAATAAATGCTTCAATCGCGAAAGCGTCGTAAAAAGTGCATGTGCAAGGGCAATGATGCTTCGAATGCAACGATTTCGATAAAACAGTTTTAATGAAACTTTCTGAAGTGTTTTTGCAGCTTGGATTTTCAAATTGAATAATTGATTTGAATATTTGATATAATAAATTGATTCATAATTTATTTTAATAATTGATATAATGAATACATTGATAATTTATTGAATAACAGATATAGTGGATTACTTAATAATTCATTAAAAAATTGATATAATAAATTAATTAAAAAATTTCTAATTTTGGAATTTGGGACGAAAAATCATTTTCGTTGATTTTCATCGATGCAAACTTCAGTGCTATCAAACGTTCGACATTGATGAGGAAAGGATACGCGAAAAAAAAACTTTGAAGCCGTTCTAAGTGTAAAATTGAGCATTTTGTATAAATAATTATATAAAGTTATGAAAAAGAATCGCGTTCTTTGATTCAAGTTAATTGATGAATTGGTAAAAAAAGAGAAAATTATTTTTTACTTTTTAGTACGTTTAAAGAAAGCTTGATTATAAACAAGTATTTTTTTACTTATAATCGTTACAGCCCTAATTCTACAGAGCTTCATTATTCGAACAACTGTTAGTTCAAATTGTCAAATAAAATTACAATAAACCAGGGAAAAGCCATCAAGTGTACCTTTTCCACTCATTCCTCAAAAAAAAGTATCAAGTCAATCTTATCAATTGTATTTTTCCTACTGCCAAAACAATTTTCGGTATCAAAGCCAGGAGAGAGGACAAATAAAGATTCCAAAAAGATTGATCCATACCCATTAACCTCCACATTCGAGTTCGAGCGCATCGCCGTACGTGAGTGCAACAAAAGATACGGGTTACCACAAACGACAATCCACCTCGCCCATTATCCAACTTCTCGTTGTCCCCCTCGAAAAATAACAAAGAAACAATCGAGTCTTCTCCCATTACGTGATTGGAAATCACGAATAGTACAATCGCGCGTTCAAGCTGACAATCCTTTATCCAACGTCCTTTTTTTCACTTCGAAACTTCCGGGTGCGTGACCATACGACCGAGCGTTTGTACATGCAAATGTATCTCGACTGCGAACGATGAAAGGCAAAGTTGAAACTTAAAAAAAGAAACAAAATGACAAAACGTAGAGAGAAAGAGTGTCAAAGAGGAGGGTCCTGGGGGTAGCTCTAGAAGACAAACCAAATTAACGAAGATCCACGTATTGGGTTGGTTGGAAAAGCAAGGTTAGTTTTCAGTAGCCTAATTTTCATGAATTTTTTTACGAACTCCCCATAATCGAAATCAAGTAAATTAGATATCGATCGAAGAGGTTAACTTTCAACTTTCATTTGAATGTAATTGAAGCCTGATACTTTCGAGTGGTCGTAAGTCCACGTTTTGGGTTGGACGGAAAAGCAATGTCAGTTTTCAGTAGCCTAATTTTCATGAATTTTTTTACGAACACCTCACCAACGAAATCAAGTAAATTAGGTATCGTTCGAAAGGGCTAACTTTCAACATTCATTCGAGTGTACTTGAAGCCTGATACTTTGCCCCATGTTTACACAAAAAAAAAAAAAAACATGAAAATAGAGCACGAGAAATAACCATTTCGCCATATTTGGTGTTTCTTGTATGACGAGTACACCAACGCCGCAGAAGCCCACGAAATAATTTCAGCGGTGTCCAGTGAAGCTTCCTTGACGGAACTCACTTATCAACGTTGCTTCCTTGAAATTCCGTTGTGGAGAATTTTTCAAGTCTCAAGATCAACAACGTTCTGGACGACCTCGACTCGACATTGTCGAAGAAATCTAATCAACCAAGCTTTCTACGAGATTGGAATCACGAAGTTGCTTGAAAGCCGGCAAAAGGTCATCGAACAAAACGGAAATAGCTTCATCGAACGAAAGCTGCTTTGTATACCAAAAAACATCGAGTATTCCTTTATCCAAAAAAAAAAAAGAGAAAACACACAAATGAATGACACAAGCAACGTTACTCTCCAACCGACCCTGTACACAAAGGATGTCAAGTAGTATGGGCAAATTCACGTACGACACTCCGCCATGATGCCAAGTAGCGTTGCAGCCCGATCGAACTTCGTGGACGCGTATGAGAGTGAATTTTTTAATACAGACGAGCTCGGTAAATGCGTGAGTGCGTGCGAGCCGTGAAACGGTTGATAGGCACGGGCGCGAAGCGTGCGTATATAAATAGCTAGGTTAGGGTCGATAGACAGAGCTCAGGGAGAGCATATAAGAACGAGAGAAGGATCGCGAGTTTGGAGTGTGGGAGAGAGAGAGAGAGAAGGATGGTGAACGAGCAGTGAGAAAGAGATAAAACGATAGCGAACAGTGGTGGTCGAGGCCAGCTGTTTGTCTACCCCTCCCTTCTCATTGCCCCTCTTCATTCCCCCCTGTATTAATGCAACGAGCATTCAGACGGTTTTATATTATACCAACGCGAATAATAATTAATCAAAAACGTCGCGAGCCTTTGTGGGTTTGTCCGACCGGACGAATCCCGTTTCTTTTTTTTTTGTATTATTATTTATTTAGGTATTTTTTCAAGTTTGACACTTTCTCTTACTTATTATCTCGCTTGGATAGCAAGGTTGATAAAAACATTGATAATAAAAACGAAATAATGATAATTTGGGATATTTAACGTACAATCCGAAGGGTTTTGATCTCTCAGCGAGCAAAATACGAAAATGTAATTACATATTTGTATCTCTGATAGACTGGGGACAAAGGGAATTCTTGGGGATACGTTAAGTAATTAATTTTGCTAATGATTGAATTGGGTAATTATTGAGGCGTGGTGCGACGATGAGAGTGATATGAAGGGAAAATACCAAATGCAATGATGTTTTTGTTTTTTTTTATGTGGTTTGTGGTTCGGTGGTGATTAGTCGTAGAATTTTTCGTGGTGGGATTTTTGAAGGAACTGATAAGATTTGGGACATACGAAAAATGTATATTCAATTTTTGGGATGTTTAATTGAAGTTCGACGGAGTTGAAGGTTGCATAGTTGGAAAATGATTTTATGGCTTTTCATATATTTACTTCTTATTCAAGATTATCAATTTTTTAATTCAAGATATTCTTTTGCTAATTCAAGATTTTTAAATTCCCATTAAATATTTCATTTAATTTTCAAGCTTTCTCATTCAAGATTTTCTATATTTTATTCACGATTTTTCTTGCAATTTATGATTGGGTATATTCCATAAAAATACGTTAAATAACTGAAGCAATACTCGACCACTACTATTTCCCGTAAATAATTCAAACGACCGATAAAAATTCCGTTTTGCTTAGTATTGATTTTTTTATTTCTCTTTTTCGTCATTATCTAAAAATCGTTTCTAAATCGCTAAATAACAATTCTTAAAAACGTATAAAAGTGAAAAAAATTTTTTTTCAAATAATCGTGATTTAAATGTGCTACAAAAAATGGTCCGGTATCTCAGAAAAGAACAAAAATATGTTTTGTCCTAGCATCCCAAAGATCCGAGCTTAGACGACGTTTTCAATCAACGTAAATAATTGTTTTCCCCGGTGGAGAAGTTCGTAAATTCTGAGTGTCGTTCTGACTGACGTTTGTTGTTGTGCATTAACGGGATGCGCGGAGTGCGGTCAAACGTTAAAAATAGTACATGAACGTTAGTACGTACACGCGAACATCCGTATCTCGTTTGCGATAAGGGAGAGAGAGAGAGAGAGAGAGAGAGAGAGAGAGAGAGAGAGGAAATGACCCACGATCATGTAAAACTATTTCGGAACATTAATTATGCCTCGTTTGCACATCTTTCTTCGTTTCGTTACTTTCACGCGCAACATTGTTTCCTCGAGTTTCGAAGTTTTTCAGATCTCGAAGTTTCAAGATCGACGAAAGCTCGTTCGAGCCGATTCCTGGATCACGTGACTTCCCGAAGATTCGAGATTCGAAATAAAAACGAAATCAACGATTCGACTGACGTCTGCGGTTCATTGGCTCTGAGTTATACTTAATGAACGGGTAAAACAAAAGCATATTTCATTCATAGACTTGAAGTGTTTACAGATTGATTATTTATCGGAGTCATCGACGTTGCTGATCGCACGTGTCAACCGCATCAGCTTCGTCACCAGTCTACTAAAAAGTTACTAGAAAATTGCTAAAAAGTTACTAGAAAATTGCTAAAAAGTTACTAGAAAATTGCTAAAAAGTTACTAGAAAATTGCTAAAAGTTACTAGAAAATTGCTAAAAAGTTACTAGAAAATTGCTAAAAAGTTACTAGAAAATTGCTAAAAAGTTACTAGAAAATTGCAAAAAAGTTACTAGAAAATTGCTAAAAAGTTACTAGAAAATTGCTAAAAAGTTACTAGAAAATTGCTAAAAAGTTACTAGACAGTAACTGAAAAGTTACTAGAAAGTAACTGAAAAGTTACTAGAAAATTGCTAAAAAGTTACTAGAAAGCAACTGAAAAGTTACTAGAAAGTAACTGAAAAGTTACTAGAAAGTAACTGAAAAGTTACTAGAATGTTACTAAAAAGTTACTAGAATGTTACTAAAAAAGTTACTAGTCCACTGAAAATACTAAAACGGAGCGAACTAAGGAATCATACCGTATCCACAATCACGTCTTCCAATCCCTCGATGAGTTTTTCATCGACTCAATCACCGGGCAATTTCACCGTACGTTTAACGTCCCAACTTTACGACGCTCGGCTTTGGGTAATGCGTGAAAATAAAAACTTTGCTCTCCCTCTCTCTCTCTCTCGCTCCTTTTTCGATTCTCTTCTTTGCGCCTCGGTATAAAGAAATGGTAAAAATACTTGCTGTATTTTTGGATGAGCGTGTGTGGCGAGAGAAAAGACAGAAAGAGAGAGAGAAAGAGAGAGATATTTATTCCGTACTCTGGAGTATAACCTCCCTAAGAGTACCGTCCAGATATAAATACATAAGCATGGATACTAGTTACATGCAAGGTTTCCAGTACAAATTGCCTTTATATTAACAGAAATATTGTCGATAAATGGTAATACTAATAATAATTAATGATAATATAATTAATAATAATAATGATAATAATACCAACGATAATAATTATGATTTGAGCTTCTGTTTGCTTTCACATATTTCACCGGGAGAGAGATTGATTGATTGGACATTTTATAGGCCCAAGGAAGTCAAAGGACAATAAATTAAGTAGTTTGACAAAGTATGGTAATTTACATTTAAAATGAAAATAAAACTAAAGAAAAAGACATTAAAAAAAATTAAAAAGAGGAAATAAAAATAAAATAAAATAGCAATAAAATAAGGAAAAGAAAAACAAAAAAATAAAAAGAGAGAAGGGAGGGCATAAGGAGGGAAAAGGGAGGAAGAGAGAGAAAGAGCGCCGTTGACGTTGCAGTGGTTAGAGCAAAATGGGAAAGCCAGGGGGTCCTCGTCTTCCTTCTAGGTTTTGCCACACCAATAATTCTTCCTCGCTCTTCCAGTGGCGAATAACGAACGACCGAATATCTTTTTTCCAAAAATTCTGTTTTGGAGACGACGCAGGGGTTTTTGAAAAACGTCTGGGTTAAGTCCAAGGAATTTACCCTTTGATTTATCGAGATAGGGTGATTTGTGTGGCCATGTGGGCACTTTGGAGATCACCGAAAGATCAAAGGGAAACGAAAAAAGTACGTAACGCAGAAGAGAATTGAAAAAAGTCGTTCGGCGTAGATGGAGTAATTATTTAAAAAAATTAAGAGTGAATAATGATAATAAATAAATAAAAAATAATGATAAATAAATAAATGAAAAATAATGATAAATAAATAAATAAAACACAATAAATAATAATAACGGTAAATAATAATAATAAAATAAATATAAAAAACCCAAGTTGGTAAAGTAAATCGAACCGGAAGCGAAACCACGACGCGAACTTTCTTTCCTTCTCGCGTTCGCGGATGCACTCGCCGTTTTCTCAAGACACGCAAGCGACGAGCGTTGCACGTACGGAGGAAAGACGAGACACGAGAGAAAAAAAAAGAGGAGTAATTGCGAATGTAACACGCGGCCCAACAAGGTCGGGAGATCAATTGATCAAGATAGGAATGGAGCGGGTTGCGATTGAACGAATTCTCTCATTGAGTACGTACTTTCCCGCCGAGCCAATCAATATAAAATGATGTATGGAGTTTCTTTTCTCATTTTTTTTTCAATTGACGAGAACATCGAGCAGCTACGAAAACTGAAGCATTTTTCGGTTTGTATGTTTAGCTACGGATACGTTGAATTTTGCATCGTTCGGGTGCAACAATATATTTTTTTCTTCAATTTTTTGTACATATCTATTGTTATCGAAAACGTTACTTTTGTGTCGAGGGCAAAAGTCGTAATTTTTTAATGACCGTTCGGACTATTTTTACATTTTACATCAGCCGAAGGAAATGGAAATAAATGGCAAAAAGAAATTATTTTCGTTGTTTTTTAACGATACAAAATTCACAATATCATTAAACGATATATTGAATTTATATTTGTTACAAATGTTTCATACATTGAAGAAAAATTATATATATATAATTTTTATTAATACGAAAATCAAACGTCACGAATAAAAAAACAAATGTGAATTTTTCCTTTCATTTGGCTCTCCTATCTTTCAAACACGGGATTCTCAGTAATACAAAAGTTTACGAAAATGTTACCAGCTTGTGATTTTTTCACCGTTGTATGGTTAATGTACACTTCGAACAACGTTTTTCCGAAAAAAAGAAGAAATCTTTTTTCGTCCTTCACTATTCGCTACTCTAATACATATATATCTATATATATAATATTTTTTTAACAATATCATTAAATATATTTATTAATATATACATATATATTAATATATATATTTTTTCCTCAAGAATTAATTTATTCCGGTTGATTTAACGTTCTCTTTTTTTACAATAAATAAATAAAAAAAAATAAAAATAAAAACTAGTGATCACGTTGAAAGTTGAAGGACCAATCGTACCATTGGTGTAACGAATTAACACGCGTTATACGTACGATTGTATTAAAACGCGATAACGATCCAGGCGAATCGAGTTTAAACATTCGGAGCACTTAATTGGCAGACACTCGAGTACCCACCGAGCACATGGCTCTCCCACTGCGCGAAAACACCTCACTTCGATAATATCCGGGATAGTACGTTGGGCCAGGGTAATCGATCGATCGATCTTTTGCGAATAAGATTTCACAAAAAACGCACGATTAACCGTGACGCGTAGTACGATCGTGCGGAGGTGAGATCGTCGGGTGTCCGCGAATCGCGCTAGAAACTCTCCTCTACGATATGGTCGGGCTCGAGGCGAGCCGGCTACTGTCTCTTCCTCTCAACAACCTTAGCGTCTAAACTCGCTCGTTTCTCGCTCGCACCGCCGGATCCCCGCGACTCACGCATAACGTTTCTCTCCTCCGCTCATCCTATTTTTTCCCTTTTTATTTTTTATTTTCACCAATCCCACCAGCTCCTACATACTAAATTGATCGAGGAAGAATTTTTTTTTTAATACCAACGCGGGCCTGTAACGCAAAGGGAAGAAACGAGCGAAGAATTCGGGATTTTGGCAAATGAGATTTTTTTTCGGTGCAGCGTATTGCAATAATTGATAATAAACGTTAAAAAATAGATCAGACGAACATTATCAAGAAATTGCGATAGAAATACTAATAACGTCAATAATAATAATAATAAATAATTTAATCACGTATATATACCTAATCATAATTATATTTTTTTAGCATCGCTATTGATAATAATAATAATAACAAATTAACACCACGATACAAAACTAATTATAAAGTAAAATCATGAAAATTACTATTATTATTATTATTATTATTATTATTTCACATTATTTAAAACAATTATATTATAATTCTTATCGATTCAATATTGAGCTTAATTTTGAATCATTAAAATTATTAAGTAAATAATAACGTAGGATTATTATTATTATTATTATTTATGTAATCTTAGAATTATCAATGATAACTATTGTTATATAATAATAATACTAACAATAATAATAATCAGTAATGTACACGAAAGCAAATATAAATAATAAATCTCAAGGAGAAATTGATTAACGACTCGTGCCACGAATGAATCGAGTACACGCACGAACAATAATTATTGAAAGGAGAAAAAAAAACGAAGAAAACTTTTTTTTTTTACCCATTAATCACATCGCATTTTACAGAGGCGATTAGGAGGTGAATTTCAAACGATCTCTGTTTCCCTCGGTGGCTGTAACAATAAAATAAAGCCTGCAAACAGTCTTATCTCGTGGAAAGTGTGTTTTGGTAGGTTTTCTTCACATATGGTCTCTCATAAACGAGGGACTATATATATTTGTCCCGAGACGCACTCCTCGGGTTCCCTCATTCGCCCCTTCATTACGTATATATCATATTTACGAACTTCTCGCGCCTGCTTGTTGCATCCACTTATACGTAGACGCATATACGCGTTTACGCGTTTATGCATATACATGCATTTCGGGTATATATACACGTATATAATAAACGCATATGTAGTCCGTGGTGCATGCACGCCCGCCACTTAATACGAGCAGGAATTTCTATTGTGAACACATATACTCGTCTGTGCATATATATATATATACATATATATATATATGCTTATGTATGTATGTATATATGGGTGTGAGTAGCTCGATAATAATTTATTCCTCCGTTACGCTGCTGTCCGTTTCTGCTTGGGTTAATGCACCGTCTGGTGAACCCGGGGATGACGATGTATAGGCACTTATATTGCCCGCGAGTTGCGTGTTAACTCATCGTCGTACCACGATCTTGGTATTCCGATTCAATTTGGCGTTTACGAGAATCATGATAGCATTGGCTCCCCGATTGAATACTTTCAACTATTTCATGCACGTTCCAGTAAAAAATCGTGTATATAGATGTGTATTCATGCATATATATATATATATATATATATAGATGAAGGGAGTGGGAAGTATCTATATTTGTATTTATACCCCTAAGTGGGACACGAGATCCTCGAGGGAAACGAACAGACTAAATACACTCGTAAATTAAATTTGTTCAAAAAAGCACACGAATCTACCTCTTCTATCGTCTAACTCCTCCTCTGTGTTTGAATATCTGGATCGGTTTTCACCATTAGAAAAATCCGTAATTTCGTCGACCTTCCGTTTAATCCTTCTCTCCCCATATCGAATATTTAAATTCCATTTAACTTATTGAATAAGCATAAAAATTCAAAAAATATAATACTATTTTCAACGTAAAAATATTGAAATATATGAAAAAATTTTTTTTTAATTAATCGTTTCAGTCACACAAGTAAGCTTAAATGTCTCGTAAATTTTTACGATCCCAATAATGACATGTTAACAGCGAAGAAAGAATATATGAAAAGTATCAAATAAATATAGAAAATTGAAAAACACATGTACTGAAAAATATTAACATATGCTATAATATAAAAAAAAAAATGTTGGAAATATTAAAAAATACAAAAACATCTTTTAAATATTAGAATATAAAAAAAAAGTACAAAAGATTAATCTTCCGAGTTTTACGAGTGAGTTAAAATGTTTCGTGAATATTTACGTTCGCAATAATAACAGATAAAGAGCGAAGAAAGAATATACGAAAAGTAGCAAAATGATAATTCACTCGAAGGCTTAAAACTTGACAGTAGCGACGACGGTAACGAATAAGTTTGTAATTCGAGCCATTCAGTTGAGAATGGTTGAGAAGTGAATTCTTTCTTTTTTCTTTCATGAATATTAAAGTGGGGAGAGGATCGTGTCCCTTTTGTGTGACCTTAGTATGAGCATCGTTAGCGATATTCTGACTTTACAATGGACATTCAGGTTGAGTCATACTCTTATAGAGACGCCCACGATGAAGAGCCCCCTCCTCCTCCCCTTAAGGGGATGTATTCTCCACCCAGGGGCACCGACAATTATATTATGTATACTAATACGACAAACTGCTGAGAGAAAAATAAAACGAGTGAAAGAGCGTGCTACAGGGACGCGTTGCCGCACGTGCTCGTGGCTACTACTTTAAACCAATTTCCAAGCTCGTGGCTTCTCTCTAAAAAGGATGTCTCCGCGTCAATCGTGATCATTCGACCAACGGTGCGAGTGAAACATTTTATTATTCGTCGTCCCGAACGTATTGTTGCAGAAGCTCGCTACTGAATCGATATAGTGCAAAATTCAAAAAGTACCCTAATGCCGAGAAGAGTGGAAATGGTTTTCATAATTTTTATTTAAGATATACGAAGATTGTTTAAAAATGACAGTGACTTTTCAAATTTCCCGGTTTGCGTGTATTTTTAATTTTTTAATTTTTAATTTTTTTTAATTTTTTTGCTTTGTTTGTTTTTAATTTTTTTTTAATTTTTTTAATTTTTTTGCTTTGTAATGTTGGTCAACGTGTCCCTAATGTATGTTGACGTTATCAGCCATTTTCCATGTTTTGTTTTTATTGTATATAAATATTGAGGTTATGTTTCGGTATGCTTGGACGATTGTTTTGCTTTCGAAAATGATAACGCACATGCTCACTCATCGTTGCTCGTTCGTGATGTTTTTGCCGAAAAACAACATTGCATTAACGCCTCAGCCACCGTATTCACCGGACTTGGCCCCCTGCGACGTTTCTTCTTTTCCCAAAAATAAAAAGAGCCACGAAAGGACAGAGATTCGCGACAATTGAGGAGATAAAGACTGGATCGCTGGGAGAGCTTTAAGCCATACTAAAAGCGCATATCAGAAGTGCTTTGAGGATTGGAAAAAGGCGCGGGCACAAGTGTCTTATATTTGAGGAGGATTATTTTGGGTAATTATGCAGAAGTGGGGTTCCAACTCAATTTTGGCGGGAGATTTTTGTTTTGCCATAAATGACTTTAATTAGTCACCACCAGTGATATTTAGCCGGCGGAAGCTGACATTTTTAATTTTTTCCGTATTATTTTCAAAAATTTAATAAAATAGAGCATTTTTGCATACTTCGACGCCTGAACGTTGAAATGAGCTGAATTTTTGAACGAATAGAGCCTTCCAAAATATACCCAAACAAACCCGTACAACCCAAACAACTTCATAACTTATGAAAATAATTAGGGTTGTTTGGGTTTAATAATTAAAAATGTCAGCCTCCGCCGGCTAAATATCACTAGTAACTAATTAAAGTAATTTATGGCAAAGAAAAATATCCCTTCAAAATTGAGTTAGAGCCCCACTTCTGCATAATTACCTTACTTTGAAGGGGCCAAATAGATATTGATGAATAAATCAATATTTTCGTTGAAAAATAAAAAATCACCTTATTTTTGTAACAAACTTCGTATGTATGCTTCCAATGAGATTGAAGTTTTCAACCTTCATATGTAACAACAATTATTGTCTTCCAATTTGTGGATTATATTTTCGAAAAATTCGTAACCAAAACTCTTCAATAATTTTTCAAGTCTCGATTGGAAATTTCTAATTCGAATATGGAAAAAAAAAATTCCGTAAATTAGTAAAACCGAGGCGAATAAAAACAAAAGAAAAATACGAAAAGAAATTTCGTTGCGTTGCAAACCTCAAACGATGCAAACTTCAAACTCGTATTTACCATGCATTGCCGGAAAAGCAAAGCCCGCGTAATATCGCGGTTCTATCCAGTCTCACGTCGCTAATTACCGTGGTAAAATTGCTGATATAATCTCCCGCCACTGTATCCATGCTGAGAAAAGAGGGACGAGAGAATAAACGCGCGCGCGCGTGTGTCTACGCGTATACGCATACGTATATGTGTACACATGAGTACGAGCATATATGCATATGCGCGTACTCTACAGGGAGCCCCAGTCCCAAGGGACTGAGTTCGAAGGGTCCACTTTTTTTTTCTTCACTTTTTTCATTTTTCTTCTTTAACATTTGAATATACATTTTTTTATGAATTCAACGGTGCGCTGATAATTTACATTAAAAAACTCAAATAATAAAAAGCTACCGTAAAAATAAAAAAATATAACTTTTTTTCAAGTTGAATTTATCAAAGTAAAAAAAACAAGTTTCACGACTAAGCCGGCACCGCTCCAAGTATCTTTTAACAGCAAGCAACCAAAAAAATTAAGCTTTTCCAAAAAGCCAATTTCCCAATTTCCCAACAAAAAAAAACAAGATTCATCCCAACAAAAATCAATTTTTCATGTTTCACTTGAAACTACTAAAAAAACACTAGATTCGAAACCCAACGAATACCCCAATACGTCCAATGCCAATACTCGGATGGATGATCGCTTAAGACACTCTCGTTCTCCCAGCTTGGATGAATTGGAAATAAACAATTGTCGTAATAATAGTGAAACGTAAACGAGACTTGGCATTGAAAAAAAAGAGACTTGACATTGAAAAAAAAAAACATATATATCGAATATGCATATGAAAGCTGCTACGAGCAGTATTCACGTCGATTTTGCCTGGAATGTCGTGCACACAAAAAAAGAAAAGGAAAAAGCCTCACAATACACGCAGTCAACAGCCCTCTCGACGTGTTATATTATTTTTCTCGAGCGGAAGCTCGATTCTCCGTTCGAAGCTGTGCGAAGTAAAGCCTCAGCAACAGAATTGTCGAGCTGCAGAGGAATAAAGAGAGAAAAGGAACGAGACGAAGAGAAGGAGGATGGAGAGGCGGGAGGGTGGGGGGGATGGGGGTGGGTAGTCAGAGAAACGGAAGAGAGCAGAGGAGGATAAGATAAGAGAGGTATATCGTCGAATGCCAGCGACATAATGAAAGGATAAAACTGTTGCATTGGTTAGAATCATCTATTTCAAAGTTGCATGCACCCAACGAAACGTAAATCTCTTAGTCCTGGTTGGAACGTTCGAAAAAAATATTAAAGTCCATCTGAAATAATTCACTGCAAATTTACATCGTAATTAATATTTTTTTAAAACGTCTAATTAATATTCTTAATAGCCAGTAATTGATGTTGTTTTTTAACGCGATGATATATGTTTTAACAATAAAGAAATATTATGGCCTTTGCATTTTGGAGCGTAGAGAAAATGATTTGTTTTCGGTTTTTTTTTAATTTGGAAAGTTTCGTTCGGCTGATGCGAACGATAACCTGGCAAAACGTAAATCCCTTCTTCAGGGAATTACGATTTTAAATTTGCGAAAAATGATTGATGAATAATGCAAATGGAAAAATGAAAAATAAAAAAAGATTATTAAAAATCTTACGAAGAATTTTGTTGCATTCCATCGGTGAAAACTTAGACAGCGGCATTGTCCATTCGCACGTCTAACCGCTTTGACGTAAGTTTCAATTTTTACAAACGGTATTTCTTGATGAAGTCATGACGTGACTTTTACCCATGTGACATATGTCTAGAAGTGATTTCAAAGACACTTTACGTTTTACGTAAAGTTGAGGAGAAAATTGGCTACCATGGGGTCGGCCCGTGAAGTCGAATGGCAATATAAATCACCTCTCTCTCGTATACGTCTGTACAGGGTGTAACGTGAGCATTGGATCGAATAAAGCGTAACGATGGGAGATTTCGATAAGATCAAGATCAACGACGTGCTTCAAAATCATCAACGTCGTACAAAAATCAACGACGACCTTCGAAATCATCAGCGTCCTACAAAAATAAACAACGTACTTTAAAAACCAACAACGTCCTTTAAAATCATCAACGTTCTTCAAAAATCAACAACGTCCTTCAAACATCAACAGCGTCTTTTAAATACCAACAGCGTCCTTCAAAAATCAACAGCGTCCTTCAAAACCAACGACGTCTGTCAAAACCAACAACGTCCTTCAAAATCATCAATGTTCTTTAAAAATAAACAACATCATTCACAATCAACAGCGTCCTTCACAATCAACAACGTCCTTCACAATCATCAACGTCCTTCGAAATCAACAACGTCCTTCAAAAATCAGCAACGTCCCTCAAAAATCAACACCGTCCTTCAGAATCATCAACGTCCTTCGAAATCATCAACGTCCTTCGAAAATCAGCAACGTCCCTCAAAAATCAACAACGTCCTTCGGAATCATCAACGTCCTTCGAAATCATCAACGTCCTTCGAAAATCAGCAACGTCCTTCAAAAATCAGCAACGTCCTTCACAATCATCAACGTGCTTCGAAATCATCAACGTCCTTCGAAATCATCAACGTCCTTCGAAATCATCAACCTCCTTCAAAATCAACAACGTCCATTAAAAAAACAATAATGTCCTCCAAAACCAACAACGTCCATCCAGTCAACACGAGGTAATCAAAGCCCTAACAAAATCTTGGGCCGTCATAAAATAAATCGAAAACCTGAAAATTTGACTTTTCAAAAAAAAATAACTATCCGCGACCATATCCGGAAAATGTCGAGTTTTCTTTAACCAAAAAAGTCAACATTGGCATTTTCGTGTTCCAACCCCCCAACGTGGGTGTTCAATCGACGAAGTATCGTAAACTCTCCATCGTTGCGGCTCGTCTGATGCACTCTTCATTCGTGACACCCTATATATACCCATATAATACGTACACGGATGACGAATGCGTGATAATGATAGAAGCATGATGATCGATCAACCGGAAGCGTTTGAGAGTCACTGCGTACCGTGTTGAGCGTTTGTATCGCGTGTCCATGTTGACATATATATATATATACGCGCATACATATAAAAGCACAGGTACCGTAAACCATAAACTTGTGTACCCGTTGTGCGTGGGCTGGAGACTGAACGTTCGGTTCTTCTTTTTTTTTTCAATGCTTTTTCTATTGGAAGTCACGGTGCCTTTTCGAAACGAGGAACGACTTCCGGGTGTAGCTGGCGTGCACGATAGTCGATATATTGTTATGCAATAGCCATGAAACAAATCGGCCGCGTAAATGTACCGTTAAATACAAAGTGTCTCATTGATTTTTCGATTTCATTTGGGTACTTGCGATCGTCTAACTTCTCAATTCTATGATATAAGAAAAAATGAAAAACAACGAGTTTTACTCGTCGATCAGTCGGAAAGTTAAAAACGTTTGGGAGGCACGTTTCTTTTCGAACGATCGTGACCAAAATCTCGTTTCGTTTTTTTTTTTTTTTTACATAATCGAAGAACCGAAAGTGGGTGCGACAAGCTGTTATGAATAATTACGTAATATGCCGAGCGCTGAAAATTCCTCCCACTTGTTCCTTATTCCTACGATTTTGCCGCTTGAAAAATTTGATTTTATCAAACGGCGATGTTTCGACTACCCGCAAGATTCAACGACTTTGAAGTTCGCGTTTTTGGAATGTAACGATAATTAATTTTTTCACAACTCCGAATGTTCTTTTTATCGTCTCATTTTCACCTAGTATTTATCAAAGGTTTGTACGTTTTTCCGTAAGAAATTTATAAACTTATTTTTTAATAAAAAAAAACAATCGTTTCATAATCAAAATAAATTGATGAAATCTGGAAAAAATATCGTTGCGGTCCAACTTGATCCAATGGCATTTAAATTCGGTGAAGTTGTGATTAATGGATTAATGTTAATCAATCAATTAATAATTAATCAATTAACAAATTAAATAGTAATATAATATTAATGATTAATTATTATTATTAATGAATCGCGTTTGTTATCTTGAAAAAAAAAAATGCTAAACGGAATTTATTCAAGTTTTTACTTGTTTTGTAACACTTGGTTTGCAGTGTTCTTTAAATTCACGAAATTTTTAAAGCTTTTTGAAAAATGAAAAACGCCATGTTTCAGCGTTTCTAAAAAATCAACCCTCAACGGTTAAAATCGCAATTTTGTATGGGAATTCCGTAATTATTTCAAAACCATCAAAACTTTTATTCAGCTTACCGTCTGTAAATACAAAACGACGAATTTCAGCGTTAAAAAGATTGATTTTTTAAGGGGTTGGAAAGTATTATAACATTTCGCAACGCTGAAGAAGCGAGTAAATCAATATTCGCAAGTTTGTTGGACGTAACGCGACCTAAACTTGATGTTCACTATTCTAACCTCATTTCGGCCTATCTACGAAAGTTTGTTCGAAAAACAAAGATAAAACAGAGCGAGGCCTGTCGGGGGGAGGGGGGATGGGGATTGATGCGCGAGCTCGCCTTGAGAGATACAATCGATCGCGTTGTCGGCAGGTACTTGACCCCGTAGCACAACGCTGCGTCTCTCGCAGAACGCAGGTTCGAGCTCGCCATCCGAGATGAAACTCGGTCAAGAATGTCAGGCGTTTAGCCTGAATCCAATTTTAAAAAAAACCTGCCGATATGGCGTCACTGAAACAAACGATTAACCACCGAGCCTAACAATGTTGTTTTTCGAAATAACGGACGAATTTTTTGTGACATTTTCATATTTATCGTTCGTTTATTCGGATCGTATATTTTCTTGATTTCCCCAGGCCGAACGACATGAATGACGGTCAATGGGCTTAGCTTCGGAATTACGACGAAATGGACTGAAGTTTAAAAAAAAAAATGCAAATCAATGTTTCCGTTCGATCAACCGAATTAAAAGAATTCGTATTCCAAAATATCTCTTTTCACCGACCAAGCAAACGTGATTGTAGAAACGAAGACGGAATAGGGTTAAACCGAATCCGAGCGCCTTTTCTTGTCACAGTTATCTCATCGAAAGTTCGATCTAATCGGGTTTGAAGATTATTTCCATATTTTTTTCGTGTACGAGAGATAATACGCGCAAACTTTGTACACACGATAAAAAGAAAAACGAGAGTCAAAAAGTCAAAGATGGCGACCTCTGGCACTGTCATTGCGAGGTGTTCTCGAAACACTTACAAATTCGTCGAGGAAACAAAGTGCAGAGGGAATTGCGAAGACGGCGTGAGATAAGAAAAATGCACGGGATTAAACAATGGTACTCACGATATTTGCACGTATTTTGACGTTTCGGGTGCTTTTGGGTCCTTGCTCGACGTCAGAGACGATAGACGGTCCAATGTCGAACGTTGATCTCGGAAAAATTGCCCCTTTGTATAGCGCACGGCTGTATCGTAATATTTCCAACCACGGGGCACACTGTACAGTTTTTCACGCGAAAAAAAAGAAGTCACGAGTCACCGCGCTCGTGAGAATTTTTCCCTCCCGCGGCTACGACGCGAGTGTCTCGCGGAACGAGAAGAACGAATGATAAACCGACGTCGTATCTGAGATGCGCGGGATGCGATAGTTTTTGCTCGGCTCTTCGATCGGTCGAATTAAATATCTCGCGAATAAAAGGTAAAGTCTACCGCACTCCTGAGAGACGAGTGGTCGCGCGGGTTTCGCCTCGTAACGCCGTATTTACGCGTTCCGCGAGTACACTTTCCGTTTTATATGATAGATGGATCGACCGGCGGGATTGCGAAAGCTTTGTCAAAGCGTGTAGTCGTCTTTTGATTCACGATATTAGCAAATTCGATCGGCTGTGCGATCAGTTGTCGTAAACACTCGCCGCCATGTTTTCCGCAGGAACACCTGTCAATAAAAGTTCCCGCTATCGTCACGCCGAGCGCTTCTCCCGCGATCGATCGAAGACACTCCTCAGCGCCATCTCGAGGGAATTTTTCATACTACCGTAGCGGATGCTCGCACGGTAAGTGCGGTCGGTCGAAACGCGAACTGTAATACCGTCGGACGAAACACTGCGAGAAAAATGCGTGTTATCAGCTGTGTGAACCGATCGAATCAATTTGAACTTTTCTCATTTTTCTTTGCGCGAATCGTTTGTGATTGATTGTAAGTACTGATACTTACGGGAAATTCGGTGGTAAGCGTCGTTCAGGTATTCTGTTGGTATTTAAAGAAAATTTTAGATACTTTTGTCCGGAATGTGGTCAGTTTGCGTGAAAACTTTGGAGAAGGATTTTTACCGACCGGACATTGGAAATATGTCCTTAGGGCATGACGAACATCGACATAACCTCACAAATTTTCAAAATCCGATTTCTCGGCGTCAATTAAGTTTACGGCGAAAAATCGAGCATCAGTCTTTGTAGAATTTATAGAGACAGAAATAGATGCTTGATTTTACGATAAAAATGTTACGGCCTTGAGAAATCGCGATTTAAAAATTTCGACTATCTCACTCGCACTCGTGTGTCACGTGGTACATCTTTGACATATCCTTAAAGAATTTGTTCACAAAATGAAGCCGTGGGCACAGTAAATTGTATTATATGATTTATTATGGACAAAGCGCATACAATGGTGCGAGTCTCTGAGCGAAACGTATCTCTTATCTTTTGAATAATAAATAAACGAATATGAGACGATATTTGTATGATAAAATGATCATCGTAAAATGGGAGTAATAATAACATAAACACACATCACAATTGAATTGGACACGTGACATGCGCTTATTCTTTTTTCTTTTACTTCAATTTTTATAGCATGTCCAGTGCCCGAGCGGCGAAACAAATCAGAATTAACGGTAGAGTCGGCTATTTCGTGCCATGAACAACGCTGATAGCCATGGACGCTCGTGGCATTTTTTTCGATTGCTTATAACGCACTTATGAAACATACACTATACGATACTACAATAAATAATACAATAGTACTGGAGTAACACGAATGTGCGGTACATCGAGAGACCTCCGTTATTAGTGACAATTATAATGTGGCCATGCACTTTTAAAATTATCGCGTGGCCATTTTTGTTTTTTCGAAAGAAATAAAAATGACATTCTGTGCTTACATGATCAAAGTTGCTTCGATTTTGAATCTGCGAATCCCATTTACAATCCACTCGAAAAATGTTAACTTAGAGAAAGTCAATTAAAAAAAATGAATATCGAACGACTGTATGAACTTGACTCACAGAGAAACGGCGGAATTGGACTACTATAGTTCGCGTAGGCGTTTGAACTCCCGCTGCTAATTTCACGGCTGGTCTGAAGTTGCCAGTATTACCGAGCGGTGACAAGTGACAAGTAAAAAATGACCGTTACGACACAAACTCGTCGTGCGTTCTATTATCATATGAAAGAAAGTTGTTAATTGGCCTTAGTCTTTTTCACGTTTCAAAATATCATAGCGAATCGCTTTTTTCGTTCCAAAAACGAAAATCAATGCGAAATCCTTCAAATGACGTCAGTCGTCAAGTGTCCACAAGAATCGACCATCGACCATGATCTATGTAATTTGGACTTTTTCTTTTCGCCGATTTGGGAAGATTTACAAAAAATGAAGGCCACTAAACATTCTTCGGCCATGCGACACGAGCAAACGCTCAAACGGTTTTTTTTATAGGTAATCCGTAATTCAAGTTATCCGTAGTTTTATATCTCTTGGTGGCACTCCTAACCTCATCGCAGCCGTGGACGGCAAGTTTGCACCGGAAGCTCCGAACGCCTACTTCATTCCTCCAAGTTTGAATCATTTGATACCGCTTTTGAAAGTAGTTTTTCTCTGTGTCAACTTCTTAAAAAGTGGTTTTAATAGAATTTATCAAATTTGAAAGAAAATTGATTTTGATTATACGAGCACAAGGCTATATTTTTTCGAAATACAGATTTTCTTTTTTCACTTTAAAACTATTTCCCCTGCAAAGAGATTTTGAAAAACCGTTTTTCAAGCACGGCTCAAAAATCTCAAAATGGTGTTGGAATCCTTTTTTAAAATCTACATAACCACGGTATCATTGTCACTCTGTATATCATCCTTGTGCGAGAGTCACAAAACGGGAATTGTTTGAAGTATTATTAACCAATCGATCCATGAATAAAAAGCTGGAAATTTCTGTTCCTAAAGGAAAACAAAAAGAATACGTAGATATATAGAGCTATATATGTACAGATATAGAGCTTCGTTGGAATTTTGTGTAAAACTATTCGTTTGTTCTCTCGTCTACTTTTACTCAAACCGAAAGTAGCAAGATCAGAACTTCCTTTTTGTTTTCGGCAGATTCTCATTTTCAGTGGGCTAAAAAAGACTACATCTTTTTTACACAAAAACCGGATTCAGTTGTAAATGGGGAAAAATAATACTTTGTGCAATTTTGAATATACGCGTTTTGGCATTTCTTTTTTTCACGCAGATTTGTTCTCGTTTTGTGTCGCACCGTTTTCACATTTTCTCTCAGTCACGCGATGGCACATCTTGCGATGCAACACCGAAGATTCGTCTAGTACAAATAATTCTTCGGCTCCTCCGTTGGTTGACCGCAAATGCCGTGATAACTCTTTGTGACGAGGCTTCGACTGCGGCAATTCTCGATTTCCAAAAAGCACTCGTTGCTGTAGCTCATGCCATCGGTGCCGCATACCGGATCGTAGTAAGGTGGGCAAATCTTTTGACAGCCTCGGAACAAAAATCCTTGAACGCAGCGTTTCATGGGTACGACGTAAACATGTTTTCTGCAAGAAAAAACAAAAGGTAGCAGAGACATATAAGAACCGAACCATTTTAACATCCTAATGTTGAAAATCACTTGCTCTATAGCATAAAATATAGATTTCAAACATTAACGAGTAACTTTAATTCACATTGGATTATGAACGAAATAATGCTTCAACAATGAAGAAAACTAAGGTTTTGAATAAGAATCTCTGTATCGGCTGAGTCAAAAAAGCATGGCAGCGATATAACGACTGTCAAACAAGTCATATAATTTAGTTTAATTGAAATTTAATCATTCTTATCGCATAGTTACATATAATTCTAAGTATAATTTCTGTCGATGACATTGCCTTCGAAACTTGATTCTTCGCCAGTGTACGTCATAGCCATTTTTCAACCCCCAATAACCCTAACGAAGATTAACAAAGTCAACTTTTCGATTAACTTTGACAAAAATTGTCACTATTGTCAGGAGTAATTTTGGAAACGGTGAGATTCACAGGATTTGTCGTGCAACCGTTAACACGCGAGATCGTTTAGGATCGCGTGCTCGTGCTCACCCGCAATTGTCTCTCTTCATCTCGCACTCGTTGCGATAGAGCTTGTTGTCGGAACCGCACACGAATAGGCGTTCACCGCTGCATATCTGATTGCAAAGGGCCGTTGTCGGGCAATGCTGAGCGGGCACGGAAACGACTCGTTGACCGCAGGTATCTCGTTGCATGTGACACACCGACCTACAAAAATCCAAAATTAATGCTCACCACGAAGATACAAAACGGAGAAAAGCAGCTGCTGCAAAATATTTCTACGTAGGATCGAGTACTCTCCAACACGCCAACGATGGTGTGTTCGAGGATATTCGTAAATCTTCTATGCCGCGGCAATTATTGAGGAATTCACGGTCGATTAAATCAATGGAGAATATCTAAGGAGAAATTCAAACGCGGTCAAGTGTAACGGCGAACCGGGCCAATTGAAGTGACTTTGTATGGCGTCTCGTGATATGCAAATGTAATTGCCGTATTGTATGAAAACTCGAGTACTCCAGGAAAGTCACTTCATTGTTTGGGTTATGCTGATTCTCTGTTTTATACAAAAATATTTAGCAGCTAGTAAGTATTTTTTCAACGATTTTTAAAACGGAGACATCCAATTTACCATCATAGAAAATGAAAAAACAACATAAAATAAACTTTGAAGAATAAACAAAATCGACGTTCAAATAAAGTATATTAAAAAATAGACAATAATTAAAGCGACCACCAAATTACTCAATAATTATATCAGTTCCTTTCCATAATACTTCTTTCATTTCATTTACTTAATAATTAGCGCATTTAATTATTGCTTAATAATCAAAACAATTCGTTAAGTGAAGTAAGTAAAATAATGATTTATTATTTAATTATAGCAGTTGATTGAATTATTTGTCAAATTAAAGTGCACTTTTTTGGAAATCGGTTTTATTAATTTATATTCGTTGATCTTTATCTTAGTAAGTCTTAACTATATAACAGTACACGAAATAATTCAAGCAATAATTTTGGAACCGTTCTCAAAATTTTTTGCGTTTTTTAAAGAACCATTTTAAAGTTTTGAATCGAAGGTAGACAAGAATGGTAGTGGAGAAAAGTCATCGCAACGTAAAAAAAATTGATCCCCAATAATGAAGCTGCAGAAACGGGACCAATTTCCCTGCAGGACAACATTCAGTATTGGTACTATCCGGAAGACACTATCGATTTTAATGGCTCTTTCCCCCAACGGTGGTGAGTTTATTGACACGACGTAAACGGTCGTTTTTTCGTTCTTTCTTTCACTTTTCGAGGTTCACTAACAATGAAGCTGGCCAGTTACCGATAAACGTTTCCGTCGCTCCCGCAAACTGGTTCTTCTGGCACGTCGTTACAGTCTTCGGGGCACTGCTCGGTCTCTTTCAAGGTTGTGCACTCGCCAACGTGCGCCAACTGAATTCCTTTCCTGCATGTTTAATAAAGTCGTTCAGCCTCTTGGCACCAATTTCACGTTTGGTTTTTGTCACGTTTCGCTCCATTTTTTTTTTTCTTTGCTTTTACATTTTGAAAGAAAAAGAAAATGATTGTGGCGCGGAAGCGACGTTTTTGCGGTTGTTTCGTAGCGATACTTACATGCATATGGCGACGTTCAGATGACACTGATTCGGATAAGTGTGGGCATCGCTACCGCAAACCGCGTCGATCTCACTGTTGCATCGCGACTGCTGCTTCAAGCATTTCGTCAAGCGTGGTCGGCACTTCTCGAAATCGACCGCAATTACCTTTCTCCTGGATTGTCTGAAGGAAACAAATTACCAAAAGCTCAATCTATATTATACGAACACAGATTATTTCGTTGATCGATCGATAGTCGTGAATTTTTATTCGCAATCGTTTTATCGTATTTTTGATCGGTGAAACATTCTGAGCGTTGATTGACTGACGAGAATCTAGTTTGTTGCGACTAATTATTATTGCGGGTTTTGTATCGACTCGAAATTTAAGAAATTCCAAAATCATAAAAAATTGTTGAACCTCTTAAGTTCAGAGGTTCCTTGAGAGATTGGAAAAATATTGTTCGTGAGTCGATTGTTTATAAAGGGGGGTTTTCTGTAACGACGTTATTTATAACTTGAGGATATTGTTTAAAAATAGATTGTTCATAACAAGATTATTTGTAACGACATTATTTATAAGGAGATGTTCGAGGGACATTGTTTATAAAATTATTGTTCATAAGGACATTGTTTATAAAGTGATTGTTCGTAACAAGATTCTTTGTAACCAGATTGTTTATAACGAGATTATTTGCAACGAGACTGTTTATAACGAGATTGTTTGTAACGAGATTGTTTATAACGAGATCGTTTATAATGAGATTGTTCATAACGGGATTGTTTATAACGAGATTGTTTATAACGAGATCGTTTGTAATGAGATTGTTCATGACGGTATTGGTTATAACGAGATTGTTTATAATGAGATTATTTATAACGAGATCGTTCATAACGAAATTGTTTATAACAAGATTGTTATATGTAAATTTAGAACAATCTATCGAGCACAATCATCAGCTATAACATTTGATTTTTATCTAAAGATATTTTGAAAAAAAATCCGTACTAATATTTTGTTCTTATTTTGTCTTACCCGCAATTAAGCATCTGCATTTCGCACTCGTTGCGATAAATGCTGCCGTCCGAGCCACATATCTGCTCTTCCGGTTCGTCGTTGCAATCAAGAGGACAAGCCGTGTCTGGACCACCAGACGTTCTCTCCCGCGAAACACAGAAAGACATCGGTACCTCGAAAACGTGTTTGCTACAGCGACGAACACAGAGAAGAAAAAAAAAAGAAAGATAAGGATCGAGCATGTGCAGCGTGAACGAGGATATCGTTTTTGTACGGGTTGCCCAATTTTAGTGACCACGGCGGGAAAGATTTATTATCAGAACGGTACACCGTGATCCGAGCGCTGAACAGTTGACTCCGGATTTCAGGGAACATTCCAATGGCAAATCGATCGGAAACCGTTTGTTCCCTATGATAATCCAAAAATATGAACTTTCATAAACACGCTGTTTAATTTTTTTTCACGAAATTGGGATTAGTCCGTTCGTTACGGATTTTCGTAGAAAAAGTGATTCAATCAGCTGCGCGTAAGATCCTGCGCGATTAAACACGTTTTTGATCGAAAAGGCGTTTTTTAAGATGGTCGACGTTTTAAAACGAAGTGTAGCCGCTGAAACCAGCTGCGCAGCTCCGACTGCGCAGATCTCGTGTTGCGCAGCTCCGACTGCGCAGATCTCGTGTTGCGCAGCTCCGACTGCGCAGATCCCTTGGTGTGCAGATTCGTCTGCGCATGCGCACTGATTACTTCGGTTTCAGTCCCTAAATCACGATTACACTGTAACTGCACAAATCGAGCATCGCGGAATCCGTCGCTGATGAATAATTCAACAATTTGGCGAAACGGGTGTACACGTTTTTTTCGCTCCTTTTCCCATTCCTCTCCCCCCAATCCGTGCATCCTTTATCGTTGCCCTCGCGACGTGAGGCCCCGATACAACCGAATTCGCGTGTTTCCTCGTCCGTAGATTATCACGACGAGTACGAGGCGGAGAGTTGAAACGAAAAATTCAACGGCAAAAAGAACGAGATAAAGCCTCTCGAGGCTTGGCCCCCTCATTATCACTGCGTTCTCTTTCTCCGATCTTTCGCTTCGATTTCCTTTCCCTCGTTTTCTCTTTCCTGATTATCTCGAGGAACGAAATTCTCGGACCATCCGAGCTCCACCTTTTGCTCGTTCGGTTCGTAAAAAAAATTACCCGTCGATCAGAAAATTGCTACGAACGAACTGTGGAAAAAAACGGATTCCCCAAACATTTCGCGTGCTGTCATCCTTCACTCGCAAAAGTCAAACGAAATCTTGAAGATCAATGACATACGCAACTGTTTCTACAAAATTTCGGGACACATTTAAGAAATTTGGATTTGTGAGTCCTTGATTGAAAATGGAGTCTTTATAAGCACTTTTAAAAACTACTTTCGTAAATTGTTATCTAGAATGTAACTTCCTAGTACTTTTAGGGAGGAAGTAGAATCCAAAATATCTAGTACTTTTTAGATATGTACTTTAGGCAAAAAAAACGTGGTAGAATACGTATGGTAGAAAAAAAAACAGTACTTTGAGGAAGAATTTTAAATGCAAAAAATTTCAGTTCTCTTAGAATGTATTTTTAGAAAGAACGTAGAACGTAAACATTCTAGGACCTCTAGGATATATTTTTATGAATGAATTTTTATGAAATGAATTTTTATGAAGAATGAACATTCTAGTACTTTCAGAATGAATGTAGAATAAAAAAATTTCTAGTAAATTCTGTCTAAAAGTACTTTTAGAAAATACTTTTAGACACAACATAAAATGTAAAAATTCTAGTAGTATTACAACGTATTTTTGTAATTTACAATATAGAGATCAAACATTCTCCATTACACTTGACAAAAGTATTTTCTGAAAGTACTAATAAGACCACGCGATTAAAGATTTCAATAAGGATACGTCCCTTATTGATGATCGATCGATTGGGACAAGAAATATTATCTAGTATGAAATATAAATTCATACCCGCAATTCTTTGCTCGCATCTTGCATGTGTTCGAGTACAGTATACCGTCACTGCCACATGCGGGTTTCGCACCCCGCCAGCAGGATTCCCGACAATGGCGTGTCGTCTGACAGTGCTTCTTGTTTGTCCTTACAACGCCTTGGCTGCAAAAGAATTATCGTTTATTCTATAACCGGTTGTTGCTTATGAATAATGTATGAATGTTGTTTTACTATGTTCCCGATCTATAATTTCCAATTATCCAACAACACGATCATTGGGTATATATTTACAGATATACCATTTGGGCAAACTATTATTCTTCAATTGCACTTGGATGAATGTTGAGAGTTAAATCTTTCGAAAGATAGCAAATTTATTTAATTTGGTTGATGATGAGTTCGTTAAAAATTGGATCAAAATTACACTATTGAAAATCGTCGACGAAAAATAAAATAAATCCGAAAAAAAAAAAAATATTTGAAAATGAAATAAAATCGAAAATAAAATAAATCTGACAATGAAGTAAATTTGAAAAAAATATCCGAAAATTAATAAGATCGCAAATAAAATAAATTCAAAAATAGAATATTTTCGGAAATGAAATTAATTCGAAATGAATAAAATATCAATAACATTCGTATGAATGAAAAAAATCCAATAACAATGCATAGTTCAGACAAATGATTTTGAATCGATGAAAGGAGGTTTCTGAAAGAAGAGCCGGTGATGGTGGAGACGTACCCGCACGTGAGTAACTTCATTTGACACGTGGACTTGTAGACGTTGCCATCGCTTCCGCAAACCGGTCCGTCCAATGGTGCAAACTCGCAAGACACCGGACAATTTTCCCGATGCGCGGAGATATTGTTGCAGGGGCCGAGGTGAGAGAGCTCGATGCCGACCCGACATATCTCCACCCTGAGCATACACTTGTTGAGGTAAGTGCGGCCATCGGTGCCGCAAACTGGATCCTGATCGCCGGGACAACGATGCTCGCACTTACTACCGGACGATCTCAGGCAAGCCGTTTTCTCTGTTGCCACGGTTACACCTGGTCGACATTTTGACAAAGACTTTGTTTGTACTTCGGCCATTTTTTAATTAATTTTTTTATATTTATTTTCTCGAATTTCAAATCGAGTTAATTCGACAGTTTCTCAAGAAATAATCATTGATCAACGATCATTGTCAGTAACTGAAAAAAACAAGTTTTTGTGCCGGTAACGATAATTGTTGATCGATCTATCAAAAAATAGCATTAACTTTATCGAAATTAACGATTTTTCTTTTGTGTGTAAAAAGTTAATTGTCTCGAATTTAATATTCTCATTTCTCGCAGTTAATGCAATGGAAAGATAAATTCCTGATAGAATACATGAACACATTTTTAGCGAATTTTTTTCATGAGAAGTTAAAGCTCGTGTCTTGTTGTAAAACCTGAACCATTGATCTTTTTATACAATTATTTGTTTTTAACAAATTGCATTAAAAACTCAATATTTCTGGCGACCCTTCAAAGTCCCTGGACGAAGAAATGTCCACGAGCATTAAAAAACTGTCAAGTGAGCTTTCAATATAAAAAAAAAAAATTTTTAACATTCAAATTTCTAAAAAAAAAAACACTCTAGTGCTTTCGAACTAGTTTTTTCAAAAAGCTCGTATTGATCGCCAATGAATTTATCGACAAAAATCTCACTATATTTGCTTATTCTTTTTCGAGGTAAATAAAAAAAAAAAAATTTAATTCAAATTAAGAAAAAGTAGGTGCTCGGGTTACTCGGAGCGTACCTTTTCCGCACATCTTCTTCCGCATTTCGCACTGCGAAGCATAGATGACACCGTCGCTTCCACATACCGGCTCTCCGCCTGCTGGGCATATCCGGGGACAGGCGCCCGTTGCGAATTCTGCAACCATAAATCGTCCAATTATTCATTTTACGGAGTTCTCGTAAAATACGAAAATACCGTTTCCAACGAGGCGACGTTTGATTGTTCGAGCTTCAAAAAAAAAAAAAAAACGAACGAAACGAGCAAAAAAAAAAAACAAAATAACTCCTCAGTTTTAGACGTGATTTGAATAAACCACCTAATGGACAAACGGGTTCATAAGTGTGTGCAACGTGCTTCATCTTCGTATCGTTCGAACGCGTTACTGTGGTCTCGGTCCAGTGAACATCGGGTCAACAGCACTCTGGATTAACTATCCTATATACGCCCTGTCCTGAGATCTGCACACATACACACACGAACGCACACACCCCCATACGGACAAACACTCATGAAGAAACTCCTATATTTACGCGTAGCGATCACTTTGAAATTCTATATGCTGCATTAACGAGTGATAAAGAAATGAATAACGAAATAGGGGGGAGGGGGGGGGGGGGGGGGGGGGGGGGGGGGGGGGGGGGGGGGGGGGGGGGGGGGGGGGGGGGGGGGGGAGGTGGGGCGGGTTAACGGTTACAGAGCTTTAATCCGGAAGACGCGTTATGGCTAACTATAGCGTAATAATAATGTATGTAACTGCAACGAGAGCGTTGCGGTTCTCTGTTTTCGAGAGGCCAGAAAGGCCCATAAGGATAATGCATTCTCCGAGTGCGCCACAGTAACAGGGACGTTCCGTTATAATCGAACAGGGGAAAATGTAACGACTATATAGTTCGAGAGAGAAAGAGAAAGAGAGAGGTGGGGGGGGGGGAGGGGGCTGAGAGAAAAGTGGAGGAAGGGAACGGGAGCATTCGGGATCATTAACGATAATACGACTATCGAATTAACCGCATTTCTTGAACCCTCTCCTTTCTCGATCCCTCTCTTTCTCTCTTCACTAGCGGCCTTTCTACTCGGGCTGATAAATAACTTTTGCTATGTAAAGCCAATCCTAGAAATTTCTCTTCGGATGATTTTTCCCTTGCAGGCCTTAATTGGGTTAATTGTCACAAACCGGTAATTTTTTCGTGTTTGAAAATCCGTTTGGACAGTTCAGCCTGAATAACTGATTGCTATAATTCATCGGTAATTCGTAATAATCGGTTATCGGAATTGATAACTCATTATTATGATGAATTGATGACGAGTTATTCAAATGAACCGTATGTTATAGGTTGAATAATAATTCGTTAAGTAAATGAATTAATTAATCAGGAATAAATAATTGATTTTACATATTGCAAATATGTGATTAAAGAAAACGTATCAATTAATTTATTATGAGTTAATAATCAATTAGAATCAATTAATTCACGATTAATTGATATCTAATCGGAATAAATTAATTTGTTATTTATTTATTCGTTCATTTGACAATCAATTATTTAACTCACTGACGATCAATCAATTCGATAATTGATTGACAATTAAATTGATCGACCCCTCGATGAAAAGTGAGTAAAATCGTTCATCATTAAATACGTTTTTTTTTTACTTTGGTCGAGTCTGTTTACTAACTCCTTTTTACTTCTGAGTGTACCTTTTTTTCAAAATACGTTCGTTAATTATTTTTTATTGTTCGAAGTAACTTTTTTTGGAAATACGTTTGCTAACGTTTTTTAACTTTTTAGTGTACCTTTTTTAAAATTCCGTGCATTATATTTGTGACTGTTTAGAATAACGTTTTTTTTGGAAATACATTTGCTAACCTTTTTTACTTTTTAGTGTTCCTTTTTTTCGAAATACGTTTTGTTTATTGATTTTTCTTCAAAATTCCTCTGCGCATGGACCGACTCTTCCAACTTTGAGTCTCCTTTGAGTCCTCTGTTATATATACGTACGGATGCTGCAGCACCAGTATCCGTCATGAACGGGAGGTACCGCGTATACGGTGCGAAACAGAGAGAACGAAGCGACGACGAAGAAATAAAAAAAACGATATTCGGATGGGAAGAGGACCATCTAAGGATTTTTACTCGTGGCTGGGCACGTTAACGAGATAGCCCCGAACTCGTTTACGTGCGCGTTACATCGGGCCTGAAGAACTCGACGAATGAGAGACGAAGAATACCGACGAGGCGTGCATCGAGGAAACGTGAGAGAGCCGGGTCGAAGCAGCTCGTACCAAAAATCATTACACGCGCGGACTCGTAGGGATCACTCTTGCCGAACAAAGAGGGACCCTGTGTATCGTTCCAAAGATTCAATCTCGCAGAGGCTATCAGACTGAACATTTAAGGAAGAACTTTTAAGGCGAATCCGGCATTTCACCCCTTTCTCCAATAATGGGTAAAATGCTTACGTGTTATAGTTTCGATAATGCAATGAAAATTATTTTTCGATAGCTCGAATTTATTTTCACGACGAAAGTGTATATTAATGAATTTTCTAAATCGCATAGTCGAATGAATTTGAAGGTTAAAAAAAATACTTCGTGAAATAATAAAATCGAGTTTTAATTAGCAGAAAAGTTCATTAAAATTGAAAAGTTGAATACTCAGTAGCTTCAAAAGTAATTGTTGAGTGCTTTTTATGTAATTTTCTATTTTGTCACGCGATCGACTTTGCAATTTTGTTAAATGCTCAAAATTGCAATTTTTTTCAATGCTCGAAATTGCAGTTTTATTGAATGCTTAAAATTGTAATTCTATTAAATGCTCAAAATTGCAGTTTTATTGAATGCTTAAAATTGCATTTCTATTAAATGCTCAAAATTGCAGTTTTATTGAATGCTCAAAGTTGCAATTCTATTGAATTCTCAAAATTGCAATTCTATTGAATGCACAAAATTACAATATTATTAAATTTTCAAAATTGCAAATTTATTGAGCGCTCAAAATTGCAGTGTTATTGAATGCTCAAAATTGCAATTTTATTAAATGCTCAAAATTGCAGTTCTATTGAATGCTCCAAATTGCAATTTTATTGAATGCTCGAAATAACAATTTTATCAAGTGTCCAACTTTCTAATTTTACTACGAAAAAACTGAACAGTAAATATATCTCAAATTTTGGCAAACGACGTAGGGTAAATACGCCATACGTCGGCCCCCCCCCAATCGTCGGCCGTCTGCACATTTTCAGCTTGCGTTTATTCAAAAGGTAATTAAGTGGCAATTTTG
>JAPYZJ010001140.1:0-30415 GCA_030522765.1 Ophioninae sp. B BG-2022a | reverse complement strand
GAAAAATTGGCAAAAATCGATGGTCCAACTTTGAAATTCTGCCAAAAATCGAAAAATCATCGGATTTCAATGATTAAAAAAGCATTTTGAAGAGAAAACGATAACGAAGAGATTGAGCTCAGTGTGGAGTACCAAATCCTAAAGGAAAAAAAGTTACGAATAATTTAGTGAAAAAACTTTTTTTGTCCTAAAATCCAAAAAAATGCATTTTAAATATTTTTTTAAATGGTCTATTTTGATGTAATTTGATCTCCTGAGCATGAATCTACCATTAATTTCGCCCAAAACCCAAAATTTTCATAAAAAAATCGTTTTGGAAAAGTCCTATATTATTTACTAGTCGAACCGAAGTAAAGATTCGTGAATATTAAACGAGGATTGATGCGAAACGCAAGAAGTTGGATAAACGCGTATATTTTTCACATTTAATTTATTAGAGATCAAAAGAGAGAGAGAGAGAGAGATAGAGCTTTACCGAAAGTGATCGCGTACTTTGATGCGATTTCGTGTGTTCGCGCACGGAATATTGACTCCGTACTCGCGACCCTCATTTCAGCAGGAATATTTTTTACCATTTCTATTTTTTTTGTTTTTTTTTTTCATCCCTCGCGATCGCCGCGAGTTTTTCTCGATCGCGAATTGGATTTATTTTTCGCTTATCTCCGTTCTCTGCTACGGATATCAATATTCGTTCCACTATTTTATCTTTTTATTTTTTGCTTTCCTATTTTTTTTAATCTGTCACTGCAAAAGTAAGTCCGTTTTATAATTTTTTTTTTTTTTCGTTACTTTTCCATCGAACGCAGATACGATTTTTCAAGCGACGCTTTTCTCGAATAAAAAAAAAGAGAGAGATAGAGAGAGAATCTGCTCAAGATTAATAACTGCGATTTGTTTGACGAAAACTTTCGCGTCAAATTGAACTCTCAGGAAATATCGGATGATCGATCTTTTTTTCTCTTTTGTTTATTCGTTCGATTTTAATTTTTTTTTTTTTTCATTTTTTTCAAAATTCTTTTCTTCTTTTTTTTTCGTTACGATCGTCAGTATTATTCGTGCGTTTTCGTTTCCGAACGAAAACTCGAATTCCCGGGGTGATATTGAAGAATGGCAGCTATTCAGAAAAATTATCAATACAGCGGAACGAGGAGAAGAGAACAGGAGTGAGGAATCGAAGAGAAGGGATATGGCGACTGAAAGAGTGGGAATGAGGTTCGCGACGGTAAAAGAGGGGGGGGGGGGGTGTCCGATAATCCGATAATCCAAAGCATGAGCTATTACGGCGATAAAGAACAATGGATATTGAATGTCGACGGGGAAAACGGGAATGAGGGTGTTGAATGGAAAAAAAGAAAGAAACGAAAGAGAAAAAAAAACGACGATCGACGAGAAAGAAAAAAAAGGGGCGGGGGAAGAAATCGAAAAAATGTGTTGGTCCAATCTGCACCCCTAATGAACGAAAGCGTCAACGTTAATGAATATATATATATATGTATGTTTCTACTATATGCAAATTATATACCGGGTGTCCCATTTTAATCTTACACCTGATTTTTCTCGAAGAAATATTGCTCGATTTAAATATGCTGCGAAACAAAAGTTTTAGGAAATACAGGGAGTCGTTTGAAAAAAATATTTTGGTCGATCCAAAATTCAAAATGGCGACGTTAAAATGACCGACTCGTGTTTTTTAAATGGAAACGTACCTTTTTTTTATCACCGAAAAATTTATCAGGTCAAAATCAACGACTTTTGTTCGAAGTTTTTTTTGATAAAGTTCAGAATTTTCAAATTGGTAAATCATTTTTAACTTTTTCAAAATTTGTATTTCTCAAAGATCTTTCCATTCTATGTCTATATATATGCATATAAAAGATACTCTTTCCTCATAAATTTCACTTACGGTTCTGTTCCGGGGTGAATTTTTAATCGGAAAATATGGTCATTCGATTTACGACTCGGACACGAGCGTCAATTAAAATTCAAACCGGTCGAAGAATCACCGTTGAAAAATGCTTTTCCCCGATGCGTTTCGTCGCGAAACGCATAATTCCATTTTTCAACGCCCCCCCCCCTCCCCCCCCTCCCACCTCTCATCCCTCGATCTCTTCTGTAGGGCAAACGGGAAAAATATTCATCGACGGAAATATCATTACGAGGCAGGAAACATCGTCACAGGAATCATCACTCGATATATCTGCGAGCCCCGAGCTATCATTTTTCCAACCGCGAAACTGACGTACGTTTTTTTGTTTTTTTTTTTTTTGTTATTTCATATTTTTTATCGTTTTTTTCATATTATTTTTAGCTTTTTATTATAAACGCTTGAAACGCGAATTCTTGCTCGTCGCGGTGGAATTTTCAACGTTTTTCAACCTAAAAACGCCACGAAGAAAAACAGGCGGAGGTGGAGGGGGGAGGTCGAAAAAAAAGAAAGAGGGAAAGAAGAACACGTTTCGTTTCGAATCAGCCTTGAGGATACATACATTTTTAACTCGTTCCTCCGCAACTCCAACGATTTGCAACTTTTTTATTTTTCATTTGTTTCAATTTTTATTTATTTTTTTTAACCAAGAGCTGGGAAAAAATATTTACAAAACCGTACGATTTTTCTTTTTGATAAAAGTGAACAGTCAGTAGCAATCCATTCCCAGTAGCTTACAACAGTAAATTTTTTATTTAAAAAAATTGATTAATTAAAAAAAAGTTGATTCATTAAAAAAATATGTTAAAAATTGTAATTTAATAAATTCAATTATTCTATAAAATTTAAAAGACTTCGCTCGAACGTGGGTATAATTTCTCACCTGTATCACCCCTCGCGTGATTCTTTGATTTTTTTTTCAGGACACCAAACGCTTTTTCACGACGCTTTTGGGGAGCTAGTCTCCCCAAAAGCTATCGTCGTTAGTTTCAATTGCGAAGAGCTAAAGGCTCTTCACTACCAATGACGACTGTTATCACACGATGCTGGCAAGAACTATTATTCAGTGGAGTACTTTGTGCTAACTCACATATCGTATAGACGTTTATATATATATATATATATATATATATATATATATATAATGTTAAAATGCGAAAGCAGGGAACGTTGCAGTCCACACAGTGAAAACTGAAGGACAAAGCTAATGAAGGGGCCTGCCACTCGAGTAAATATATTTACGACTGGGTAGAAGGGAGGGGGGGGGGAGGGGTTGGACTGTAATCCAAGATCCAGCTGACGTTACTGTTTTACGGTGTACTCAAACCATTAATCCAACGGGATTGGCTTAATGGCTGTGCCACATTTACTTCGGTTATCCAAAAAAAACGAGAGAAGAAAGAAAGGGAGAGAGAAAGATAGGGATTAGATTCATTATTGTTAGTGAATTAGATATAGCTGTTCTGTGAAGACAATCGAGAAATAGGTGATAAAAAACGGTGAAGTTGACTCTCTGTAAACAAGAGTACGTGCTTCGGTGTACGATAGTACAGATGAGTTCAATGACGTTTGGCGAGAAATGTTTCAGTGGAGGAGTTTCTGTCACGAGAAATGTAAAGATACTTGAGATAAGCTGAATTTCGATTTTTTTTTTTGAATTCATTTTTCCTATGACTAGTGGAGAAATTCTTTATTGTGGATTGGTGGGATAGAATTTGGTGGAGGCGACCCAGAATCATTCGAAAAACCCAAAATTATTCAAAAAACCCAAAATTATTCGAAAAACCCAAAATTATTCGAAAAACCCAAAATTATTCGAAAAACCCAAAATAATTCGAAAATCCCAAAATTATTCGAAAAACCCAAAATTATTCGAAAACCCCGAACTCATTCGAAAAATCCAATATAATTCGAGTAACCCTAAAATTATTCGAAAAACCTAACATAATTCGAAAACCCCGAAATCAATCGAAAACCCCAAAATAATTCGAAACCTCAAATTTAGTTTACTTAAATTTGTAAATTGAGTAACGTCAAAATTATTCGAAAAACCCAAAATAATTCGTAAACCCCAGAATCATTAAAAACCCCCTAAAACTATGCAAAGGGGGAAACAACTGTGACCTTTGAATCCTCCACATTCCAATTAATTTCAGATCCAATTAACCAACCCAAACAACCGAACCCAAACAAAGTCCGGTGACAATTGCTCGTCGAGAATAATTCGAACGGAGTGTAAACGAGGACTATAAAATTTGGATCTCCCGATAAACACAAGGGATACCATTTTCCATCAAGCTGAACCCTAGGAAAAGTCTTCGGGAGCCGAGACTTGTGTGTGCCCGATCCATACACACGGTCCAGACCGAAATGCACTATGTGGACTTGAAAGCCCATAAATCGTTCCCGTCATAACCGCGCTCCCCCTTGCCAGTACCAGCAACGATCGCGGTTGGTACAGAGAGACCTTCGCTTCTGTGTGTGACGCAAGATCGCGGCTATGGAATTCTCCAGCACATACTCCGATCAAAAGGACGTATACCTACACGCGTAGGTACATACGAAGGGCTGGGTCCTGGATATATCCTCTTTGAACTCTGAAGTCCCAATCTACCCAACCGTCATTTCCGGGACATCGACGATTTCGAGGACTGTCCTCGAAATCCTCTTTTCTTAACTGATCGTTAATTCTGAAAATCTTATCATCGCCGTATTTTGAAAATCGTAACTCTGAAAACGACAGAACTGGAAAATTTTGTTGTTTTTAGAAACCCGAGTTTTTTTTTATTCAATCATTATTATTTATTTTTTTATTCAATCATTAAGTATTATTTATTTCCTGACACTGAGGATATATTTTTTTATTTAAAATTAACAATTTACTAGGATTTTGAACAAATATAGTTTTTTATTTATTGATTAAACAATTCTGTAACGTCACCAAAATGCATAAACGAAAATACTGGAAAATTCATAAATGGAGTAAATTCATACTGGAAAATGTATAATTTCAGCGAAAAAAAGGAATAGAAAAAAATTGCAGTTATTTCACTTCTTTTCCCAAGAACAAATAAACAAAGTAAAAATCAAAATTGTTTTCCAATAAAAAAAATCAAAACTCGAGTACAAAGCGTTTTTGCAACGAAAAAAGAAAATAAAAAATACATAATACTTACTCGTGAAAATTCTCGAATATATTACCTTTCAAAATGAGTAAAAAATGAAAAACTTCGAAAAGATAATTTTTTCGAAGCTTTAGAGTATAGTCCCATTTTAAATAAATTCTGATTCCACCGAACATTTGGAAACGTCCAATTTTGATTCAATTATTTAGCGAACCCGAGATTGAGGACGTTTTCACTTGAAACACCCAATAGAAAGGTGTCGGAGTGGCGACAGTGTCACTGCGCGTTGCGTACGTGCACATAATGTGCCATTGTGTAATCCAGGACCACTGCGTACACGCATTCGTATCGATTGGTCGAGATATCGAGCGGGGCTCAACATAGGTCATAGATAACTCGTCCTACACGTGTATTGCGCACTTCCGGGTGCCCGAAAACGCGTGTTACCGAGTAGGATCCTCGACGTTCCCCCTATGAACGAAACAAACGAAAATTCGAGTTTCATCTCCACCGAGTCAAGTTTTACAACCTAGCTTTTTGTCTGTTTGGGTTAAGAAATCTTCGAACCCAAATACGAGCCCACAAACCCAAACAAACTCGATCGTGCTTTTAACCGAACTTTATCCGTTGCATCCGTTCGAAGCAAGACCTCGAAATTTGAGGAGGGCACGAGGAAAGTTCCGAAAACCCGTGCCAGAATAAATACACCGCTACAGTAAAAAAAACTTAAAAAACAATAAATCTTATGTAAAAACGAAAAACGATTTTTAAAAAATTACCAGAATATTTAGAAGATATCTTAGACTGCTAGGAAATCCATGGTAATATTTTTATTATTTGAATTTTTTTTATTAAAAACTTAAATATTTTATAAGATATCTTATTATCATTATTATTGTTATTAATATTATTATTATCATCATTGAATTATTAATAAGTAAACATATTTCATTTTTATTTATCGCTGTTGTTGCTGTTATTATTATTTATTATTATTGCTTTAACAAACCCAAACAAAATATGGTTATTTATTATTGTTTTCTTATTGTTATTATTATTAGTATTTAATTATTAAACAATTCAATTTTATTTTTATTTGCTATTGTTGTTAATATTCTTATCATTATTATTATTGTTATATCCCGATTATATTAGAAAATTCATAATTATAATTATGATTATTATTATACGACGTGTACGTCTTTTGAATATCTTCAAGGACCAATGATGTCCTGAAGAATGCTAAAATGAATGCACGACTGAAACGGTCACCGTTCCGAGTATTGGTCACGAGCAGCCCCGCTAAAAATCGAGCACCGTCGATTGTTTGGGTTTGTTCGTTACAATTGACTGGCGTTTGACGATTTATCGAATTTCGAACGTGGAAGCGAAGGTGCTTCGAGATGCTGTCTCGCGAAGAACCCATTAATGGTTTATCGGTGGCTGAAGGTTGGGATTGCTAATCAGTCGAAGGAAAACCCATAAAACGCAAGAATCCGGAGGACATTGTGGACTAATTCAACTCGGGCTCATCTAGAAACGTATAAATGTACAAGTGCGTGGGTTGCGTGTGGAACGACGGTACGGACGAAACCTTTGGAGTAGTATTTTACACCACTCACGTTTTGTACCCCCCCGGAGTCGTAATTGTACAGATGGCGCGCACTCGGGGATTTCCTCGTAAATCCAATTGATCGGACGGTATAATTTTATGGGGAATTTTACGAGTCTAGGAAATAACCGCGGTATATTCGTCGATCTAAAATTTATCGGTTTCAAGAGTTGGTTCTGCGTGTCTGACCAAACCCTACCGTTACTACTGCAAAACCGCCCGACCGTTATTCCCAGACGGGCTCTGGCCACCGTTCGAACCCGAAGCTTTTTCGTACACCAAACGAAACCACGTAGTTCTCTTCGTTTTTTGTCTTTTTTTTCGCATTTTTTGTGTGTGTGTGTGTTTTTTTTTTCGAAATGTACAATTTTGCAAATAGAACGTTTGATAAACGTACGATTCGAATTTACCAATTATTTTTATGGCGAAGAATGGTAATAAACAATTATTGGGATATTTGGTAAATCACTGATATGTTATAACATTCATGAATATTATTATGAATTTTTTAGTCTGGACATACTATTTTTTTAAATTATGGAATTATGATATTCGATATTTTTTAAATTTTGCAATTATGGCATATTGGAAAATTCATAATTATTATTAAGAATTTTGTAATACTCTAATCATTAAAAACAACGATTTTTGGAAATTAATTTTTTTCTATCTAGTTCAAAAAATATTATAATTGTGAAAATAAGAATTTCGCATTTAACTTTGTAAAAAAACGAACGGTGTAAAAATATTACTACAATATTTAAGATATTATTCGAGCATTATAATGAGTAATGATAATATCAATAATAATAATAATAATAATAATAATAATAATAATAATAATGAATTATTCTTATAATCATAATTTATAACAACGATGATAATAACTATTCTTTTCAATAATGAATTATTCTAATATTCTAATAATCTTTTAACCATTCTAAAAATATTTTTACACCGTTATTTATTTTACTTTTTTTTTTTACGAAGTTTCCGTTGAAAGTAGACACAGGAGAAAAGATCCAATGAATTTTTTAGCTTCCCGTCCGTCATTCCCAAGCATTAGATTACTCGACGACCGAGACGTGATTAAAATTAACTTTACGCGGTATCCTTCGAGCTCTACGAAAAAAAAGAAAACTTAGTGTCTTTTTTTCTAAATCTATTTACGAGACGTGACGTGCACTGTTTTTTTTTTTTTCCTGTCTTTCCTGGTACGTCCGATCTCGTCGTGGAGTTTCCGCGAGGGTATTTTCTCGATTTTACCGAGGTATCGAAGCAACCGCGGTGACCTCCTCCTCTCTCCCTCACCCCATTATTTTATCATCGTTCAGGAACAAAGATGCTCTTGTATATCGGATACCGAAGGTCCCCTCTATAACCTTCCTTTTGTTTTTTCTTCTTTTTTTTCTATCCTCTTTTTTCCCAACTTTCTCTACGGCGAGATCGAAAGATTGTCGTCGTTAATGAAAAATACTAACGAAATAATGTGAACGAGAAAAAGACTAAATTAAAAACTTTTTTTAATTTATTTTTTTTTTTACTTTTTTTTTATGGAAAGAAGAATATCCGCCGAGCGACAAAAAAGGTGCACCAAAGAGGTAAAGAGGAAAAACCGAGGCCGAGATAAAAAGATACGTGTGTATTAGCCGCGGAGAAAAAAATTAGTTCGATAGCTCGGTTCTCGAACGTTTATGGTTAGTCGAGGATTTTTCCATATTTATAACGCTTTTTTGCATACGTATATAGATATACACGCGTGGATACACGATCCTCCCCTCCCCCTCTCTATATGAGTATAAATGCATATATTATATATATACATAGAAAGAGAGAGGAGATTGTGATGACGATATATATATATACATATACAGGGTGACCTTTATAATACGACCAAGTTTTTTTTTTAAGATCTTGCGCGATGATTTTAGGTCTGCACAAAATATAATTTTCAATGGTTTTTCAAGCCCTCTCTGAAAAAGAATATGGCAGATTTTTTACTTGTATAATTAAGCCATTAAAAATTATAGTTTTTTTTTGGCAAAATCAGCCGACAAGTATTTTTCAAATGGAAACGTACCTTTTTTTTATCACCGAAAAATTAGTCAACTCAATACCAACAACTTTTGTTGGAATTTTTTTTTTATAAAGCTCATAATTTTTGTTTTTTTTCAGCATTTTTTATCCCGGCAATATTTTTCGAGGAAAATCAGGTGTGAGATTAAAATGGGACACCTGGTATAATACTTATGTACTATATATATATATATGTAGAAGCGAAATGGGTGTATAAGTATGGAGGATTGTCCGAATATATATGCAGCAATAAATCGATAATGCAGCCGAGATATGATATCGAGAATGGTCGCAAGCCGTGAGAATTTCTCTGGCTTTTACTAGCGTCGATCGTTACGCCACACTAACCGAGGCATCTGTTGCATTACCGGGCGCGATACGTTATAACACGGTATAGCCTTATCCATTTCCACAAAGAATATCCATGAGAAATGCGTCTGTACGAAGGCAGAGGTGAGCCAGATTTTCTCGGTGATCTTTCACCGGGAGCTTAACGCCCCTACCTTCGCTGTAGGAATTCTGCTGGATTTCTTTTCTATTTTCATTTTTTTTAATTCTTATTTTTTTGTTCGAAAATGATCATGGGTTTTGTAATATTTAGCTTTGCGGATTCCATTTGTTTTGTCATGTTCTTCGGACATTTTTATTTGTAGAATTTTTAAAAATTTATTTCAATTAAAAAAAATTTATTTCAATTTAAAAAAATTTATTTCAATTTAAAAAAATTTATTTCAATTTAAAAAAATTTATTTTAATTTTTTGAAATAAAATCCACAGATTTTTTGTGTTTTTGGTGTTTGGCTTAGTTTGGGTTTATGAACATTTTTTATGTGCGAATTTTGATCGGGGAATCTGAAGAATTTTGGCTAAACGGTCACCCATCCAAGTATTGGCAGCGCGAGGTTAATTGAGCAAGGCCAAGCCCAAATCGTCCGTTCTTTTTAAACGTTTAGACGTTTTGTTTGGGTTTGATTGGGTTGGTCTCATCCTGGTTTCCTTTTTTCGAATGATCAATTGTATTTTTTTTTCTTTTTTTGGAATGCTGAAAAATCCTTTGGAGGAATGGCCAACAAGCCAAGTTTAGATCAATGAATATTCAAGTTTTGTTTGGGTTTGTTTGGGTTGGCCCATTCCTGGTTTCCTTTTTTCGAATGATCGATTGTATTTTTTTTTTTCTTTTTTTTTTGGAATGCTGAAAAATCCTTTGGAGGAATGGCAAACAAGCCAAGTTTGAATCAATGAATATTCGAGTTTCGTTTGGGTTTGTTTGGGTTGACCTATTCTTGGTTTCCTTTTTTCGAATGATCGATTGTATTTTTTTTCTTTTTTTTTCGGAGTGCTGAAAAATCCTTTGGAGGAATGGCAAACAAGCCGTTTGGATCAATGAATATTCGAGTTTAGTTTGGATTTCGTTTTTTCAAAGAGTTTACGAGGAGGGATTTTGTCCTCTGTCCACCGGCTGGGACGAAGTTGGTTTACGGTTGGAATACGCGGCAGAGAGAGACTAGCGTTTGCATAATAATAGGGCTATAGTCTTTGGGCAATTGCTACAAGACGAAAATTGCAGGCTGGTGGTCAGCGAGGGTCACCGCAAAGTCCAGTCCTTCGGTATATATCTTGTGAGAATCGTAGGTGGACCGGTACTAGTCCGCTTCAACATTGAGATTACGAACTATCCGCTATTCCGGAAATTAACGATCGCAGTTCACTCGAGAATACATGTTTCTCGGTTTTGTTGGAATCATCGTCGAGTGACAAGAAATCGTGATTGCAAGTGTCTCACTAAACATTTTTTTATTCTTCGATTCACCTGCCAAAAAATAAATAAAAATAATCGATCGAAGGAAATTTTACTTTTTTCACGATTGGCTCGAAAGTTAATGAAATCTTTTCATAAAATATGTAAGTCTTCAAACTAAATTTTTAATGTTTTAATTTAAGCCATATAATGAATAAAACATTGAGATAAAAAATTATTGATCGAACGAAACTTTGATTTTTTTATTTTTGGCTCGAAAGTTAATGAAAATTGTGTATAAAATATAAAAGTGTTAAAATAACATTTTCGTTGTTTTAATTGAAGCCAGAAAATAGATTAAAAAATTGTAACAAAAAAAATCGATCTTGATTTTTTGACTTTTGGCTCGGAAAATTAATGAAAAATCTTAACAAAATGTAATTAGTAAAAAAAAACATTCGTTTTCATCGCTTTAAGCCCAAAACTTAAAAAATGAAAATTACATATAATCTTTTAAACAAAATTTGTTTTTCCATTTTTGGCTAAAAATATTAACCAAAACGAAATAAAATAATAAAATAAAAAATAATCGTCCAAACAAAACTTCCATTTTTTCAACTTTAAGCCCAGAAAAGTAATGGAAAAAAAATTACAATTTCAATAATCAGCCGACCAAAATTTTTCTATTTTTCAGTTTTGGGCAAAAAGTGTATTTTAGTGTTAAAAGTTAACTGGCTAAAGTACCTTTTCATTGGAGCGAAGAATTAAATTTTCCCAGTTGATTGTCTCTTCCGAGGCAAATATTAAAGATCTTGAAGCAGCGTTAAGCTCGAACGAGCCATCATTCGCTCAGCGTTGATGCGTTCTCGTTAGCAACGATCCCATTCAGACCGCACACTTAATGAAACACATTTGTAAACCCGTTTCCCCCATAAGGCCGCCCTAATTCGGCACATCGATTCGCGTCATTTACCACCCACCAGGACCAAATGTATCTCTGCGGCGAACTCTACCATTTCCTACCGTTTCACTGCCGTCCCATTCGTCGTTTCAATTTATGAAATACGGTATAATACACTTGTACAGCTCGTTCGACACAAAAATTCAAAGGGCGCACATATTTTTTCGAAACATTGAACAATAGTTAGGAAAATTATCAACGACGATACAGTCGTAATTTTCCAAGCAACAATGATTTTTTTTTCGTTAACCCAAACAAACCTAATGATTTCCTTCGTTAACCCAAACAAAGAAATTCGATCATTTGTTTTTCTTTCACCCAAACAAGCTCAATGATTTTTCTTCGTTAACCCAAAAAAACCCAATGATTTTTTTTCGCTAACCCAAACAAAGAAACTCAATGATTTTTCTTCGTATAACCCAAACCAACCCAGACAAAAAATTATTTATTATTGTAAAAAACACATATTTAATTATATATATTTATATAATTAAAGTGGGTATATATATTGGAACCCAAACAAAAATTATTTTTGGTTCGATAACCCAAACAAACCCAAACAAAAATGATTATTCATTATTAGAAAAAAAAACACATGTATATTGAAAGTCTGTATATATTTATATCGAAACCCAAAAAAAAAACCCAAACAATCGAAATTTCAAAGTCTTGATTTCTCATTGAATCAGCAATTACTATCCACTCCAAATCAGCGAAATTTGCGAACAACAAGAGAGAATTAATTTTTCGTTTTTTTTTTTTGTTTTTTCGAAGACTCTTACGCGGCAGCGACCGAGGGAACGATCAGTGACCACTCCGGAGTCCCGGAGTTTTCCACCGAGCGTGATATCGTCGATATCGCAAACGGAAGTCGTCCCAGTGGCTGAGGACGCCCCGGTACTCGAAGACGAGCGGGAGGATGAAGCTTTCTTCCTGAGGCCGATACCTCCACCGCCACCAGCACCCCCACCACCACCCCCGCCACCTCCGGTCCCACCGAACCCCGTGACGACGACGACGACGACGACGACATCTTCGTCACAACAAATTCAAACCGATGAAGCTCTGGTGCCCGAGGAAAATGAGAACACTTCCGGCGTCGTAGCTCGTACCGATCCGAGCGTCGCTCTCGATCGTGATCTCGCCGAGGAACTTGTCAGGTGGTTACCCCCTCTATTTTTTTCGACGACGGAATTTTCTATACGAATCGTAGCAAAAATGATTTTTTCTTCAACCCAAACAAACTCAATTATTTTTCTTCGCTAACCCAAACTAACAAATCGAATTATTTTTCTTTGCTAACCCAAACTAATAAACCCAATGATTTTTTTTCTCTAGCCCAAACTAAAAAACGAAATGATTTTTCTTCGCTAACACAAACCAACAAACCAAATGATTTTTCTTTTCTAACCCAAACAAAGAAACCTCAATTATTTTTCTTCGTTAACCTAAGCAAAGAAACTTGTCAAGTGGATTTTCTCTCTTAATTTTTTTTACGCCAGTGACCATAAATTAATCAAGAAACTTTCATCATAATTTACAAATTAAATGAATTTACAAAAATTAAAAATTTCATTAATTTCTTACGCTTTGAAAAAAATTGTTCTTTCATCGAATAATTATTTTCTCAGTTATGTTACTTCGAAGAAAACGTTCTTTCGTTTTATTTATTTGGAAAAAATATTATCATAGACTGAAAATAAGTTCGACTGATTTTTCGCTTCCCCGAGAAAACTTTTTTTTTTATTTCGCTGATATACGTCACGTCATTTTTTATTTCCACGATTCTGAAAAAAAAATCGAATATTCGTTCGGCTACACCGAAAAACAATTCCACGCGGTAATCCCTTTAAGCGTATTTTTATATTTTTTATTTTTTTTTTAAACATCCCTCCGAGCTCGATGAATTAACGAAGATCGAGGAAGAAACGGAGGGCGGAGGAAACGCCTGGTTTCCGAGGACGAAAATAAAGTAAAGCGCCTCAGGTGCGGGGTACCCGTCCGCCGTTTCATGAATGATGAATAAAATGAATAATATCGAAGGAACGCGAGCGGAGAGAAAAAATATTGCACGCTCGCTCGAACATTGTGTCCTCGATAAGAAAAAACGAAAAAAAAAAGAACAAAAAAAGAAAGAATATTTCGAATAAATTAATTTTACTAAAAATGTTTGAAAAATGTTTGGGTTTTTTTGAAATGTTTGAAAAATAAAAGAAAAAATAGCCAGCAAAAATAAATGCAAAAAGCTGATAAATGAAAAAGGCTGATAAAAAAAAATCCTCCACCATAGATTTACGTCTCACAAGGAGGACAGATCGTCGGTGGATGGACAACAAGTGAGGAGACCGCGGGCGATCGCTCGGGACCACTACACCTCGAGGTAAACGCCAAATCGGCGAACAAATTTCGCGCTCTTCGACCTTTTTTTTTTTATTTAAGCTCAATTTTTTTTCGCAAGCTTTGCCAAATATTTTTTTAATCATAAAAAGAAAAATAAAAAAAATATTAAAACACAAAAAATTCACGAGATTGTATTCTGAATTTCACTTAATTTCAACAATTTTTGTTTGTGTTGTTATTATTTTATTTTTATCTATTTTATTTTTATTTTTATCTATTTTAATTTTATTTTTATTCTATTTTAATTTTATTTTTATTCTATTTTTTGGTATTATTGTTATTATTATTATTGTTCTTGTTGATGTTGTTTTTATTGGAATTCGGAGAGGCCTCGCCGTATAATTTGCGGCAAATCGCTTGGAGGAAAACAAAAAAAAAGAAAACGTCAGGAGAAAGATAGATTAGAGTATCGCGTCTTGTATTGAGTACGGAAGGGTTTACAGAACGACGAGTTGGCGCAGGTCGAGACAGCACGATGGGAGATCGATCTGTGACCCAGCGTCTGGATCTCAACAGGAAGCCGGTGTCATTTTGCGACGCGAATTATCCGGAGGTACCAGAATATCCCCGAGCACCATCGATCGGGTTTTCGACAACAGCAATCGACGTCAATACGGAATGGGAATAGTCGGCCGAGTTTTCGGGTAATTAGTTGTATTTTATGTATAGATATGTATATCAGTCGTTTATACGTGACCACTCGATAATCGATAACATTTATTTACGGACCATCTTAAACGATACACGTGTCAGAGGATATTGGAAAGGGGGGGGGGGGATTATTTATGTGTATCAAGTGAAGGAATTTTTTTTTCATTCAATTCTATAATTGATTTGAATTTTATATGTAGAAAATTTCTTTTTTTGATTTTCAAGGACAGAAATGATTTTATTTACGTCGGTTGGGATTGTTTGGGTTGGAAATGGGGAGGGGGAGGAATTATTCATATGCATCAAGTGAAAGAATTTTTTTTCTTTCAATTCTATTATTAATTTGAATTTTATATTTGGGAAATTTCTTTTTTTGTTTTTCGAGGACAGAAAAGATTTCTTCTTTTTTTTACGTCGGTTGGGATTGTTTGGGTTGGAAATGGCGAGGTGGAGGAATTATTTATATGCATCAAGTGAAAGAATTTTTTTTCTTTCAATTCTATTATTAATTTGAATTTTATATTTGGGAAATTTATTTTTTTATTTTTCAAGGACAAAAAGAATTTCTTCTTTTTTTTCGTCGATTGGTTTCTTTCTTCGGGGGTTGTTTTGGTTTGGTTAATTTATTTTGATTATTCGTGGATGATCGATAATCGATATAATTTATTTACGGAACACTGGACGACACACATTTACGAAGATATTGGAAAAAGATTAAGGGGATTTTAGGTTTTAAGGGCAAAACTATTTCTACGAATAAAACGATTTTTTAATGATTTATCATTTCTGTTAATTCATTGTTTTAAATGCTTAATTAAACTTTTATTAATGAATCATTTTAACTAATTATTTTGACTAATTCGTGTTTCAGGAGATCGTTCCGGAAGAGTGTCGCCCACAAGCCAGACGTGAGAAAACAGTTGGACGACATCGAAGATCACAGACCCTACTTCACCTACTGGATAACTACGGTGCAAGTTTTCATACTTATAATATCGCTCGCTTGTTACGGTTTCGGACCGGTTGGCATCGATCTCAATCGTCGATCTGGTCTGGTAAGCCCGCAAATTTCAAATTATTTTATTTCACGAAAATATTTTTTTATATTTTTTCAATTTTACAAAAATAGTTTTTGAATTTTGCGAAAACATTTTTTATATTTTTTCAATTTCACGAAAATATTTTTTATATTTTTTCATTTTTACGAAAATAGTTTTTAAATTTCACGAAAATAGTTTTTTTCTTTCACGAAAATAGTTTTCTTCTTTCACGAAAATATTTTTTATGTTTCTTTTCTTTCACGAAAAGAAACATTTGTTTTTATTTCACGTAAAGGAATATTTTTTTCTCCGCGAAAAGCAATATTTTTTACTCCACAAAAAAAAACAATAATTTTCTTTTGTTTCCCTAAAATCGATATTTCTTCCCCAAATCAGCGATTCGATGTATTTTCATAACTGTTTTCTTCGAAGCTATCGATAACAAATTAGCGTGGAGCGACCGGTGCCAAAATCAAAAACAAAAAACAAAAAAAAAACTCCGAACTCCAAACAGAGAAATTTCGGGATTCGGACGTTGTTTCTTTGGCTTTGGAAATGGTTTTTTGGATTCCGTGCGTAGAGATGGGAAATCGATGATGATTATGATCGAGAAAAGTTCGTTTTTGCAGAAATATACCCATGACCTATATGCAATCGATTGCACTGGTATTATTCACCATCAGTTTTTTTTACGACTTTTTTTCACCACTATCGTTCACATCTGGTCGCGTATATAACTGCAAGATTGGAAAACCGAGTATATGGGGTAATAATTTTTTTTCCCCTATTTTTTTCGTTTTTTGCTTTTTTTTGATTCACCGAGCTTCATGTTTAATCGCGAGCACATTTTACTATCCACTACGATTTACGAACGGATGCGTTTCGCTCGAGATAAAAGGGTGCGTAGAATCGGAGAATTTTGTTTTTGGGCGCGCGAAAAATTCTCGTTTCGTCGGACACGAGCGTGACGAAGAACAAAAATGTCCGCTGGAAAACACGGCTCACACGGGAAACAAGGTTGCCGATAGACATTACCAAAATTCTGTGAAATCGAGAAATTTTTATTTCATTTTGTACGAAACGAATCTACATAGTGGAAAAAAATATATGCAGGTCTGCATAATCGATATTTTGAAAAATTGGCTCAAAGCTTATCAATCGAAAAAATAAATGTCTTTGTCAAAAATAAAGTTTATTAAACAAGCTTGAGACATCAAGTTTAAGTAATCAAGAAAAATGATTCTTCGTCAAAAATCAAGTTTAAATAATCAAGAAAAATTAATCTTTATTATAAAAATCACGCTTTATCAAAAATCAAATTTATCATTCATGTTTATGTAATCAAGTTTAAGGAACCAACCAAAATTAAAAACTCAAATTTATCGATCAAGAAAAATCGCTTTTTACCAAAAATCACGTTTATTAATAAAAAAAATAAAAATTAAGCAATTAAGTTTGCCAATCAAGAAAAATCAAGTTTATCAGTTAAGATAAATCACTCTCCATAAAAAATACGGTTATTTCTGCTGTTAGAAAAATCACTCAAGACGTCATGTACCTCTATTATGCGATGGAAACAAAAAAAAAAGGAATTTCTCGATCGTTACAGGTACTCGTAACGAGTTTGTCCCTGCAACAAGTGGATTACGACGAACCGGCGAACTTTTGGCTCGGTCCGAGAGCAGCCGATCTTATCCACCTCGGGGCTAAATTCGCACCCTGCATGCGTCGGGATTTCAAGATACTGAATGAGATCGATGTTTGGCGGGAACGGGAACGCGACACCGCGTGTTGCATCAGGAACGACGATTCGGGCTGCGTTCAGTCCAGCAAGGCAGACTGTTCAGTGAGTCCACTTTTTTTTCATCCTCGATTTTTCGTCATCGTCAGGATTAAAATAATAATTCATTTAAAAAAAAAAATTTTTTCGAATCTTTTTTCAAACAAAATGTGGGATCATCAAGATAAAAATGATAATTCACTTTTTCTTCATTTTTCAAATCTTTTTTTATCTGGACCCAAAAAAAGTGTCGTGAACAGAATAAAAATAATAATTCACTTTTTTTTCTTTTATTTAACTTTTATTTTCAATCCTAACCCAAACAGAAAGTTTCACAGTCAGAATTAAACTTATATAATTAAAGAATTCTATAAGTTTTATTCTGATTGCGAATCTTTCTGTTTGGGTTAGGATTGACAAAAAAATTTCGAGTTAAAAGAAAAGATAAAGATCTTTTATTTTAACTCGAAACTTTTTTGTTTACTATTAACCTTGACGCAAGCAGTCATTTTCATCGTCAGAATAAACATTGTATTCCGCGATCATTTTTGTTTCAATTTTTGTTTGGAAAATTGGCGAATTTTTTTGAAATATTTTTTTTAAAGTAAAAATCAATTTTCTGCGCGACTGGCCTGAGTCAGTGTTGGTAAAATTTCAACGATCCGACAATTTGTCAAACGTTTGTGAAAAATTACATGAACGTTATTATAATCCAACTTTGTCCCACTTTGCTTTGCGACCCAACTGATCCGTGGACTGAGATCGACCGTCACGGTAAATAACCCTTAAATAATAGCTTTGACGTATGCACGAGCTTTTTTTCTTCTCTCAATCGTAATCGTACAATCGTCTCGTAACCTTTAAGGCTTTAACAGTTTATCACCAAAAAAATTACAATTTTACGTTCAATATATCACTAGCAACCGGCAGAACCAGAATTTTCAATATACATGCAAAAATAACAAAATGACGGCGAAAGGGAAGGAAAAAAACAAATTCCATGTTTTTTCACAGCTTTTTGTAAAAAAAAAGTAAAAATCAACATTTTTTAAAAATTCTAGCTCAGTCGGTAAAAAACAAAAACTCGTTTTTTTTAATGTTTCGAAGTAGAACTTTACATTAAGCGTTCGTAAATTTCCGTTTTTTTTATTTAAAAAAAAAATATATATATATGTATAAAAAATTATGTAGAAGAATAGGAAATAAGAAAAAGAATGTTTAGAACACAATATCAACGTGGAAGAAATGGGGTCCCGGCGACAGCGGTCCAGGAGGGCGAATAAGCGGATCGGTCTGCGGCCTCGATCCGAAGTTCTGTGACGCTCCCGCTAGTGTCGCCCCATACGAGTGGCCCGATGACATCACCAAGTGGCCTATATGTCGAAAGACCAATCCGTTCAGTCAGAGATTCAGGTAAAAATGTCAAAAATGTAAAAATATTCGCTAACGAATAAATATACTTTTTTATTGTCAATAAATAAATAAATAAATAAAGTAACGAACGAATCGAATTCGAATCGACGATTATTTTGGCAGAAGCAACAACGGTCATCAGCAAGGCAACAAAAACTTTCCGGTTGGTCGTTACAAGGACAAAATGGCGGAACACATGGTCTGCGAAGTGATCGGTCACCCTTGCTGTATCGGAATTCACGGAATGTGCCGGATCACCACCAAGGAGTATTGCGACTTCGTGCACGGATATTTTCACGAGGAGGCATCCCTCTGCTCGCAGGTCGAATGCCTTCACGACGTTTGCGGCATGATACCCTTTCTTCATCCGGAATGGCCCGATCAGTTTTATCGATTGTTCACAACGACTTTCCTCCACGCTGGGTAAAATATCGATTTATTACCAATTATCATTCACCCGCAATTTTATTTGCCCGGATCACGAAACTTATCTCGAAAAGCTCTTTAACCCCTTAAGGGATCATTTCTTCCCGAATTCTTTAGATAAAAATTGATTTGGGTTTGGGTTTGTTTGGGTTTGTTTAGGTTTGTTTCAAAATAAAGAAATAATCAAATTTGGAATTGGTAAAATAAACAATTTGAGGATTTGACAAAATAATAATTGAATTTGACGTTGGTAAAATAAAAAATTATTTGAAATTGATAAAATTAAAAAAATGTTTGAATCTGTCAAATATAAAGTAATTAGGAATTAAAATACGAAAATCTGAAGAAAAAAAATAATTCGTTTATATTGTCATTTCTTCTCTTCCAGCATTCTTCATCTGGCCATAACCCTTCTCGTTCAGTACTTCCTGATGCGCGATCTCGAAAAGCTCACCGGATCACTGAGAATAGCGCTCATATACTTCGTCGGCGCGCTCGCTGGAAATCTCGCCAGCGCTATTTTCATTCCCCATCGAGCTGAGGTAAACACTCTAAAGAAACAAAAACTCAGCTTTAAAAAAAAACAAATTTTGTGGCGTTGTGTCGATCTTCTATAAAATATCAAAAACCAAAAATCAAGAAAATAAAGAAATCAAGAAATCAAGCAATCGAGAAAATCAATAAACTCAGAAATCAAAAACCAAAAGTCAAGAAAATCAAAAAATCAAAAATCAAGAAAATCAAGAAACCAAAAATCAAGAAAATCAAGAACCAAAATCTCCAAACAATATTTCAAACTGCTCTTCAAATTCCTAATTAACCAATTTTCAATAATCAAAATAAACAAACCAACAAAATATACGATATTTAATTCCCTAATCCAAGAATCTTAAATCTCACGTTCTGCCAAGTTTCAGGAAGTAAACCTTTGAAATCAGGCATATAAAAATACGTTTGATCGTTCCAGGTTGGTCCAGCTGGTGCGCACTTTGCTCTTCTCGCGACCCTGGTGGTGGAGGTGTTAAACTGTTGGCCGATGTTGAAGCATCCACGTCGAGCATTGTCGAAGCTAATAATGACGTTATTGGCGCTGCTGTTGCTCGGCGTGCTTCCGTGGGTCGACAATTACGCTCATCTCTTCGGTTTCATATTCGGTTTTCTCGCGGCTTACGCGTTGATGCCCTTCATATCGTTCGGAGCTTATGACCGTCGTCGAAAGATTCTGCTGATATGGATATGCCTGGTACTGATAGTCGGATTGTTCGCCCTACTGTTAGCACTCTTCTACAACGTGCCGGTTTACGAGTGCGAGATATGCAAACTCTTCAATTGCATACCGTTCACCCGTGACTTTTGCGCATCGCAGAACATCAATTTCAAGAAGGAGGAGCCCGTATGACACATGGGGCCGCGGTCACCAGTCGTCGAGCGCCAAGTACCGTTCGGCCCCCACCAAACAAACGCTCGTCAACGCAAAAACCCCAACGACAATGGGACACCGATCGTCATTCCCGTAAGTCTCCAAAAGACTTCAGTATCATCCGTCACTTCCGTTTTTCTCGGCGTCGTCGTCTTTGCCGTCAAGGTCATCGATCGATCAGCCGGAAGTTATTGAAAAGCTAAGCAGAGAAAAAACGAAGAAAAGAGGAACAACCGGAAGAGAAGAGAAGAGAAGAAAAGAAGAAAACCGGCGAAAAACTCGTCGAACCCGAGCGAATCGACTGAAACCAAACAAAAAAAACCAAAAGTGCGCCGGAAACCGATTAATCGCGTACACAATCGGACATCAGTGATTTTTAAATGTACAGTTGATTACGTAAAAACAAAACGAATTAAAACGACAACTAAGACGAAAAAGAAGAAGAAAAAGAAGAAGCGAAAAGAAGACAACTGACTAATCCAAACATCCCTCTCTACTGCCATTTAAAAAAAAAAATGAAAAGAGACAACCGGAAGTAAAGGAATAATCGAGGATAACTGAGAGCTACGACATCAGCTAAACCAATGAACGCTCCTACGTCGAGCATGAATTATAATGCCTTAAATAAAAATTAAAACAAACAAAAACAATGACGCGACATGTATGTACAAAGAGACGAGAGAGAGAGAGAGAGAGAGAGAGAGAATGGAGTCCGATCGGGCGAGTTAATACACGAATACTTCGCACCCATCGATCGAGCACCCCTAAACTCAACCCCCCCTCCCCCGACCCCTTGCCCCCCAGCGAATCCCCGTTCGTGAGAACTCTTTTTGAAAACGACAGCAACCGCAACAAATTAATGAAGGATTGTAAATAAACTTAGCCGAGTATGGATTTACGTGACCACGTGACCACCTACACACACATATATATGTATGCGTATGATTATGTACATATATATCTATATATATATATCTGTATGTATGTATTTATTTATATATGTATATATTTGTGTATATATACACATATATGAATATATATGTATATGTATATTTATAAATATATGTATATATTTATATATACATATATATATATGTGTGTGTATATGTGTGTATATGGACTCTCGAATAATTTCGTCGATTCTGTGAACCCGTTTGGCGACCACGGTGGATGTTGTCTTATGTGAATTCTAGTATCGTGTCATTTTTTCTTTTTACTCGCGATTTGAGGCTGGCCGAGGCCATGGCGTTCGTACGTGATGTATATAACGATCATTCGTCTATTATATATATATATATATACACATGTTTATATATATTTACATGTTTATATGTATATATACATATACAAATACATATATGTGTGTATTTATGTATATACATACATATATGCGTACATAACCCTTTTTTCGTACTTCATCGACACTCTTACGAACCCTCGCTAAATTTTTCAACGTTTCTCTCCCCTTAATTAAGGATTTCGATAACTGACTGTGGCAAGCCTATATTTCTTCCATCTTTCTTCCCTTTTTCGCCAAAATTATTCTTTGCTGCTTGAAGGAATGAAGAAATGTATTTTTAACGTCGAAGAACGATGAAAGTAATGGATATTGATTTATAAAATGCAAACGATGATGCATCTGTACGATAATCGCGATAATGGTGGATTTTTGAATCGTCACGGGCTTATCGCGATTTCCAAAAATTCGATGTCGATCTCGAAGGGTTCGGATTTCGTGTCGATTTTGCATGAAACAATGGGTTTGTATATATATACATGTATTTGTATATCAGGTCTACCGGAAAACTCTGTCTGTTTTTGGAATCAAAGAAAATACATATTTTTGTTACCGTCAATGAAATTTTATTTAATAATATAATTTCTGTTATGAATAATAACTTCTTGACAACGTGAGGGCTATTTGTATATTTTTTGAAAAATGTTTCTTCTTTTGATGCGGAAAAATTGGGTAATTCTGGACGTACAAATTTTCGAAAACTTTTTCGAAAAATGGTACCCGATTTTTTATTGCTGATAAATCGCTTTATTTTGTTGTAAATAAACATATTATTCACGCGGAAGAAGGTTCCTATCAATTATAAATATTTAATTTTTTTACCCAAACAAATAATGTGTGTTTGGGTTTGTTTAGGTTTATTTGATTAAAAAGATAAAAAAAATTCAAAATTGATTGGAAACTTCTTCCGCATCAATAATATCGTTGTCTATAACGAGATAAAGTTATTTATCGGCAACAGAAAATTGGGGACCATTTTTTGAAAAAAATGCTAAAGTACAGAATTATCAAAAATTGAACCAGTGCTTATTTTATGTCTTCTTTATTTTTGGACTTTGTCGCCCGACGAAAAATGTTTGTAAGGACGAAAACGAGTGATAATCGAAAAGTGCTGAGTCCGGGGAATATCGTGAATGCGACGGAATTTCCCAGCTTAGTTCTGCTATTTATTGACGAGTCCCCAAAGCAGCGTATGGCCTGACAATTATCACGATGCAGTGATCGTGATAATTTCAATTTTTCAATTTGTCAATTTCAATTTTTCAATTTGGCAATTTGTATTTTTCAATTTGTCAATTTGAATTTTTCAATTTGTCAATTTGAATTTTTCAATTTGTCAATTTCAATTTTTCAATCTATCAATTTCAATTTTTTAATTTGTGAATTTCAATTTTTCAATTTGTCAATTTCAATTTTTCCATTTGTCAATTTCGATTTTTCAATTTGTCAAGTGCGATTTTTCAATTTGTCAATTGCAATTTTTCAATTTGTCAAGATCGGTTTTTCAATTTGTCAATTTCAATTTTTCAATTTCCAATTTGTCATTTTTTATTTTTAATCAACTTTGTTTCAGTTAATTTGCTACGTCAGCATGTACACCATAAGGGATAAAAATAGAGAGCCAAGCATCCGCCAAATAAACACGTGCTCACGTGACGAAAATTGTTGTCACAGAAACGGACAGACTTTTCCGATAGACCTAATATATACATATATATACAACACAAAAACCAAAAACAAACTGTACATAAACGTGACACTCTTATTATGTGTATTTATCCAAGGTATACGTTATAACGAAAGAAGAAGAAAAAAAGGGTGATCAATCTGTCACAGGAACGAGGAGGGAAACGTATAGTCGATCGAAAACGAAAACCAAAAGTTCGAACGGAGAAGAAACGACGTCGATAATACGCCATAAAGTAATTGAAGTGAAGATTCGTGTGGTAATGACGAAACGACGAAAAAAGAAGTGCAGAAGTATCGAGACGTGAGAGAGACATGACGCGGTGAATTGCAAATAAATTTTTTATAAACGAACGTGTGAACGACGAGGATAGCGATTAAAATAAGTTTTAAAAATCTTCGAGATCAAGTTAAATTGTAAATATAACGGGAATTAAGCGAGCGACGTGAACGCATCGAGCGTGACGAAGAAAGACGAAAAAAAAAATGGATTGTTCGTAAAAAAAAACCTGCTCGACGAACAAAAAAATACGATTTTTTCGCTCGAAAAACACGCTTTTCTGAATAAATGTATGGAGAGCGAAAAATCGCGTCGCCGAAAAGCGACAAAAATTCATACCCAAAACGGTCAAAAAAGAAAAAATGTCTGGTGAGCTCGAGACGAAATTGTAATTTCCGAACAGGCTTGTTTAAAGAAGAAACAATAATTTAACGAGATGATTCATTTATGAGATTCCAGTTGAAGAATCGAACCCCCCGCCAATTTTCGCCAATACGCGACGACACTCTGAATTTATTTATGATTTTTAAAAACATTAAAGATCGGTAAGCTTAGAAACGTAGCTACGAGCAACGATAAGATGCAATTAAAACTTCCTGAGAATTATCATTTTTTCTCGAGACACCCCGATAACGAACACAGCCAAGAATTTCCAAATCCTCGTTTCCAAAAATATCGAGACGAGATATTGTTTTCCATTTAATTCAGATTTAAAGAGAATTGTTAGTTATTCGCGAGCGTTATTCGTCGTTTCTGTCGAGTTCGTCTTTTTCGCCTTTTTTCGTCTTTTTCTCGTTTCTTCTTCTTTTTCTCATTGTTTTTTTCTGTTTTCGTCTTTTCTCTTTTTTAATCTTTTTTTCCTTCAGAGTTTTTCTTCTTTTTCTCTTTTTTCTTCTTATCCTCATTTTATTCTTTCTTTTTCCTTTTTTTTTGTCTTTTTCTTCACAGTTTTTCCGCGCGAAAGATTAATTTCGACGAGGGGAAGAAAAAAAACGAAAAAACGAAAAGAAGTAAAACAATACGAGCGACGAAAACAAAATGTGCCACGAAACGGAAGTTCGTCCGAAAAAGTAGGGTTATAGTAAGAATTAAAAACGCGCGTCGTTCGAACGGAAGTTGAAGCACGTCTGTGCGTGAAAAGTAGAGAGTAGCGCAATTTTCTTCACCGAACGTTCTCCAGCTAGGATCTTTCTCTTCCTTTTTTCCCTTTTCTTTCACGATCAACCGATGAAAGTAATTGAATTAGACGAAGAAAAAAGCTCAAGAAAAAGAGAAGAAGAAAAGAAAAGAGAAAGAAGAAGAAACAGAAATCTTCGAAACTGCTGGAAATTTTTGTTGTTTTCATCGTCGCGAAACAAAAGAAGATAGAAATTGAAGAGGCAAAAGCCTCAATTGCATTTTCCCGAAACGATTAAACGCGATTCGAAGAAAAATCCGAAACGTTGCTTTGAAACCAAAAATAGTGCAATATCCAAAAAAAAAAGTGCAATACCCAAAAAAAAGTGCAATATCCAAAAAAAAGTGCAATATCCAAATAAAGTGCAATATCCGAAAAACAAAAAACGAAAAAAATCTCCGCAAATCGCAGATTTCAGTTTTCTTCTCTCTTTTTTTTCTTCTCACCGTGCGGACGAGAAGAAGCGATAAAAAAAACCCAAACATTGTTCCGACTGTGAAAAAGCGTGACTGAAAAAAAAAACTGAAAATAAAGAAGTAATGGAACGAGAAAGGGGACGAGCAATGACCGATGTCCGTTCTCGCAGGGCTTTTTATTTTCAATCGAAGTTGATCGAACATCAACGGAAAAAGAACGAAAGAAAAGAAACAATAATAATAATGAAGCCTCGAGAGATCGGAAGTGAAAATTTCTTCGATTTAACTTTCGTGATAAATGGTCAAATAACCGTGATAACGGAGAGAAAAGAGACGAGTAACGAGGCACGAGTATAATCACGGAAGTACGTTGTCCCTTCGTGAAAGTTTCATTTTTATTTTTTTTATTTCTCTTAAAATCACTAAAAAAAAAAGAATAAGAAGAAAGACTCGACGATAGAACGAGAAAACGGTGTGATTTTGGCCTGGCTTGAACCTCTGTACATAAATCGTATGCGTCGAAAGAAAGAAAAAAATGGACCAAGGTTGAATCTATAATAGAGAAGCAGATGAAAAAAAAAGAAGAAAAGAGAAATGAAAAAAAGAAGATAAAACACAAAAAAAAAAGCATTAAAATTAATTAAACGAGAAGAAGTGACGAAACAAAAAAAAAACAGAGAAAGCAAATTTGTGTCACGTGGGAGTTGAAACATTCGAAACGAAACACACACAAACACACACTCGCAAAAAACACACAAATACAAAAAAACACAATCTCCGAATAAATCTCGAGATCGACGAGCTCGGTAGATAGGACTCTAAGTAAAGGTACAATTAAAAACCTAAAGTAATTGTCACGTTAAGATAAAAAAAACGATACTACTGATAATTTCATCGATAAAAAAAAACAACAACAACAACAAAAAATGGCAATACGAAGTTTGTCATTTCTTCAGCTGAAAGACGAATCTCGTAAACGCGCGTATATTCAAAAACGAGTGAAAAAAAGCCACCCCCATCCCCTTTCCCTCATCTTCACCCACGTAAACGCAATTTTTCATCTCGCGATTCCAAAATGGCGAACACTCGCGAACTTTGCGAAAAAAAAAATCATTTCAGCTCGCATATTTTTAAGATACATTCCACCGTGGTCGCGCGGTGTTATTTTTCTGTATCCCTGTATCTATATTGCAAATTATCGTGTAAGTTTAATTGAATAATCGACGAGCGAAAGAAAAATCGAAGGATTAAATAAATAAATAAATGAGAGGTTGAGAAATTGAGGAAGAAGAAAAAAAGAAGTAACTGTGAGAGAGAATTAGATTGATGAGAGAGAGAGAGAGAGAGAGAGAGATTGGAAAACAAATGGACATGAAACCATACGATCGTATATAAATTCGACACTTTCGTTTCACTCTAGTTATTATATCGATGATAAGGATCTTCGAGTACTATATATAAATGTGTATTTGCGTATATAAACATATATATACATATTTATTTATTTATTTATTTATTTATTTATATATATTTATATATACATGAGCACACATATATATATAGTAATGAACCATGATGATATATTGTACTTGTCGCTGTTATACATATACATATTAAAACAAAACAAATATATATATATACATACATATATTATGTATATATATCAGACACATATAATATATTAATTTATTAATAATAAAGAAAACATGGAAAAATCATGCGAAGCTTTTTTTTTTCAATTTTGGTGTCACTTTTTGTCGAACAATGCTGCGAATACTTTTGACAGTTTGCTCGTCCTCAAAAAACCTGATCGATCGTGACTTTTCGATTCCTTGAAGATTTTCCATTCCTCGCGCTTTTTTGGATCCTTCGGGCCCCAATCCGAGGCTGCCCTGAAACACTGAATTGTTTCGAACGATTTGAATTGAAAGACGAACATTTTTAATTTTTGTTTCGTTCAATTGTTTGTTTATTTGATTTGTTTTGTTGAATTATTGATTTTTATAGTTCGTTTTTTTAAATTATTTATTTTTCATTTTATCTTGTTTAATTATTTATTTAAACATTTCGTTTCATTTAAATAATTAATTAATTGATATATTATTCAAATATTTATCTCGACAAAAAATCTCGTTTTCGTGTCTCTAATTTTTAGTTTTTTTTTTACCTGACTAAAAGGCTTTTCCCCTTGACGAAACGATTGGACAATCATCAATATTGGAAACGGAACGATCCCTAATGCCAGGAGAGCCCAGCCTGCAGCTGATAGAGAAATTCTCATAAATTTCAAATCAGTCCGAACGAATATTAAGGCCTGAAAGTACTTTCGAATTTGAGGAGATACGTACCATACGCAGCTGTTGGATAATACTCGTCGTTGTACGTAAGAGGCCTCAAAGTGGCCAAAAAGTACGCGAGAATCGCGAAAAGTACCATCGGGGTGAAACAGCCCCAACAACACCGCCAATAAATCGAGGGCCTCCGTCCAGCCATGAATTCAATGTCGTCCAGAAAATTTTCTATACCTGAACGATCACCAAAAAATTGTTGGTTTTTTTGTCTCAAATAAAAAATTTATGTCCACAAGTACGAATATATATATTATAAATAAATATATAATAAATATTTATTTACATATTAATTTATTTAATGATAATATTTTTTGAAAAATTCATAAAATTGAGTTCGTAATTTTATTGATTTATTAATGTGTAATATTTATTTATTTATTATTGCGAACTCAAATTTTTATAAAAAATAAATATATTACATGTATTTATTTATTTGTTGATTTATACGCACCGTACACCCAAGAAATTGCAATGACTTCGAACGAGGCCAAAAATACGATGATGAAAGTTCCTCCAAAATAATCGACGAGATTCAGTATGTATTGGCCCCCCTGGAAAATAATTACATCGAGTATTGTTAGTTAATTTTTTGAACAGTTGTTTGATTTTTATTTTCTCAAAGTGTGATTGATCGTTTTATCGAAAAACTCGAAAAAAGAAAAAGAAAATTAAAAAAAAAGAGACAAAATAAAAATAAAAATAGAAAAAAAAATAAAAAAAATAATAAAATTTTCAGAAAAGAAACAAAATTAAAAAAAAAAGAAAAATAATTTTTTTTCGTGTCTGCAGAACTCACTGGTGTGCAATAAACGATCCCAATGCAAAAGCCAGCCGTGGAAACGCCCGCGGCAACTTTCCAATGTTCAATCTTCGGAAATTGATCGGCAATCACGCTGATAACTACACTGGAAAAGGCAACCGCCGAGCCAACCCCAAGAACGAAGAGCATAAGGAAGAAAAGTATCGAAAAGAATTGCGGGGCGAAAGTGAATTTCGCGAGCGCCTCCGGATACGAGATAAAGGCGAGACCAGCTCCCGAACGCACGACCCCGCTGATATCTTCGCTGCCAATTTCATGAGCGAGATTCCCGAGAATCCCAAAAATCGTTGTGCCCGCGATAAGGCTCGTGGCGAGATCGAGAGTCGTCACAATTATGCAATCTCTGCAACAACGAATACACCATTACTCCCGTGTAAAATAGACTTTCAATTTTTTTCTTTTCTTTTTTCTCAGAAAAAAAATCATAATTATTTATAGCTATTTTTTTTCAATAAAATTGAATTCTTAAAAATATTGAAATTTCTATACAATATTAAGATCGTAATTATTAATCAATTATTTAATCAAATTGGATTCATAATAATATTAATATATTCAAATAGATTTTATGAATTTTTATACAATTTTATACTAATATATTTTATAAAATTGAGTTCGTATTAATTTTCATCATTTTTTTTATAAAATTGAATTCGCAATCATTTTTTTATCGAATTAAATTAATAACCATTTTTTAATTTTCAATGAAACCGAGTCACCAATAATTTTTTTTTAGTGTTTCTATAAAATTGAATTTACAATAATATTTTTCATATATTTTAAAATTCAATCCACAATAATTTGATCTTTCTTCAGTAAAATCGACATGACATGTATTGTTTAATTTTTTAATTCTTGAATACAAGAAAATAAAAAATATACAATTATTATCTAATTCGATGAATTAAATTGAATTTACAATCATTTTATCATATAATCCTTTAAATTAATTATTGGGACTGAGACTCACCCCTGCCCCTTAATATCCGACCGTTTGCTTAGCAAATCTAAATTAATCTACGAAACCAGCAATCGATAAAAAAAGATCGTAATGACTTCTACGTTTATAGCTGTGCTTTAATCGTTTCTGTTAGAGTTATTTTTCAATTATTCACCTCGCAACGTTATGACTGAAATTGTTGTAAGACGAATACATGGTGACGCCACCGAAGCAAACACCGAGCGAAAAAAATGCTTGTGTTACGGCGGCATACCATACGCGAGGCTCGAAAATTTTATTCCAATTAGGTCGATAGAGAAAGGCGATACCGTCAATGGCACCTTCGAGTGTAACCGCACGAACGAGAAGAGATATCATGATAACGTAGGGAAATAACGCGAGAAAATACGAGGCCTTTCCGGTGCTCTTCACACCTCTCGCCACAACGACATAAACGGCGATCCAACTGCCCAAAAGACAGAGAACGAGACTCCAAGATGGGGCGCCAACCCCCCGTTCGATTCCGGCTTCGTTCAACACAGATATTCTGCAATTTCATTATTTTTTTTTATTTTTTATTATTATTACAGATTAATTAATTTATGAACTATTGATTAATATATCTGTTTAGTTCGTGAAAATCGTGTTTTTAGATGTTTTTTACGATTTTCTCATGAAAATTTTGGGTTTTGGGGAAAGTTAATGATAGATTCGTACTCAGGAGATCAAATTACATCAAAATAGAACATTTAAAAATATATTAAAAATGCAAAATTTTGTTTCGATTTTAGGGCAAAAAAAGTTTTTTCACTAAATCATCGATAACTTTTTTTTCTTTAGGATTTGGCACTCCACTCTGTGCTCAATCTCTTCGTTATGATT